>VIAB01022036.1:24389-38704 GCA_009801035.1 Oophaga pumilio
CCCTGTCATACTTGCCTTTTGACAGATTTACAGTATTACATGTTTTAGACACTTTCTACCAAACTACTCTGTCTACCTTTTGTAATACTTTAGAGCCTTACTGAAAAGCTAGGGTCACACAACCATGTTCTCTCCATCCGAGAAAAACTGTCCGATTATGCTAATCAGACTCTGATCAGAGTGGGATCCGATTTTCTCAGAGGTGGAGAGAAGAAAAAAAGTTTCTCTACCTTCTCCATGCAGTCAATCCTTGATTTTTTTTTATGGACCAGTAGACTTGAATTGGCGAGTACCATCCAATTCTAGGAGTCATCTCGGACATGCTGCAATTTTATTCCTCGTACCACTTGGTCCAAGAAAAATATTGGACATGTAGGAGAGAGAGAGCCCGCTGTGTGACCGGGTGGGAACCAAGGGGGCTGTCACTTAAGTTCCAAGGGGGTAAGTTCCCGGGGGAAGGAACTGCAGGACGACACAGAGACTGTTCTGGAAAGTACGGGGGCGGGGCGACTATGAAAGGAGCACAGGAGACCAGCAGGGGGCACTTGACGCGGAGGCGGACAAGAGGCAGGAAGAAGGAGCCTGGCGGGCATTGGGGAGCGGGAAAAAGCCAGCAGCTATGCGTGAAAAAGGACGAGGGCTCACGCGACTCAGGGAGAGGACGATCCCGAGCGGAGTGAAGAGGAAGCAGAACTCTGACATTCGCAGCTGCTACTGCCCCGCTCCATCCCGCGGCTGCGGCCTGCACGTCAGGATTCACGGCTGCCGCCACCTCGCCACCGGGAGGGGCGGTTCCGACGCCAGGGAACTTTTCCAGGGCCTGTTGCGCCCCATCCGCACCAGGGCGTAGCAATGCCCGAAGCCTATGACAGCTCCTCGTCGGACACCTCCCGGACAACAGCTCTGCCGGACGTCAGAGGATAAGTGACACTCCGTTAACTGTTCATTATAGTTCTAGGACTTGTAGACGGCCATATTGCGGCCCTATAGTCGTCGGCACCTGCCGAGTCATCGTTTTTTCAGTTATTTGTGCATTATTGTCTACTTTCCCTGCGAGGAGAACTATTGTCAGCTTACCCGTTATTCATATAACCCCTATATAAAGGTTAAATTTAAGCTTGCGCCGTCACCGACTCGTCACTGCATCCCTAGTACCTGCGAATACCACAGACATGTGCACAGCCCTATAGAATAATATGGGTACAAGTGCTATCCATCAAAACCATGGATATCACTCGTCTGTCTTATACGGTCTTGTGCAAAAGCTCTAAGGTTGGATCTGACGACGGTTTTCTCTCCATTCGAGAAAAACAGTCCTACTCTAATCAGACGCTGATCAGAGTTTGATCAGAGTTTTATCAGGGTGCCATCAGCTTTTTTTGGAGGTGGAGAGAAAAGAAAAAAGGTCCTCCACCCTCTCCATTCTGTCGGTCTGTGAAAATCGGACCGCACTCAGAAGTGCTCATGGACTTGCTTTGCTGATTTTGACCCAAAGCTTGGCACAGCCCATGAGAATATCATAGATGCATGGTGAAAACCATGGATAGTACTCATCCAAGATAATCAGTCGTGCTCATGAGCTCTAAAGAATTGACAAAGTGAAGTAGTCCCTTAGAGAGATATTATCAAGTATGTGAAATCGTCCCCTAATCATAGAATAGGGGATAACATCCCGATCACTTTGGTTTTCATCTGCACAGATCTCGAGACACAGGGATCTGAAGATCCCATGTGTGAATGAGGCTGATGCTGGTCGATCATACACACTATCACTCCATTCGTTTTTATGGGAATGCGAGTGCAGCGCTCACTATCTCCGCAAGTTCCAATAAAAATAAATGAAGCAGCCGTGCACGATTGACCACTGCTTAATTTACTTGGTGATCTTCTAATCCCGATTCTCAGGACTGGTGGGGTTCCTCAGCAATTAGAAAGTGATCCCCTATGACACGGATAGTGGATAAATTCCAAACTTGAGAATACCCTTTTAATTATAAGGTTTGGCCCCATAATTAAGAAGTAAAGACGTGCAGGTACATTTGTGTTTTAATAATGAGTTAGATAATGATATCCACGATGGCCCAGCCTTATAAATAACTCATTATTACACTTTTTTTTCCTATATATACAGTAATAGTAAATCTTCCCCCGTGTGTCATCCAGCTCTGTACATCTATGAGTCGGTAACCTTTTTAGAAACCCCATTACATAACCAGCTCTGTTTTCTCCAGATTATTTTTCCTCCACAAGCTTTCATTTCACTAATGTAGAACAGAATTGTTTACAAGCATTTTGCAGCGAGACATCAGTTTGGCTGAGATTTCGAATATAAACAGTAGCAAGTGCTTTTAAATATGATTTTTTTTTCAGAAAAAGAAAAAAAAACTGCAAACGGGTTGATAAAAATTAATTCATTATCGCAAACAGCATCTTTTAATTAATATTTGGAACTCAGAGAGATGCAATGGATCATGAACGCGAGCAAAGTAGGAACAAAGGCTTGTACCGTGGGGGGCTCCGAGCTTCGTATTTTTATTTATCAGGTTTTTTTTCCAGGTCTATTAATTGCAGACCATGTAAAGTCCTCGCTGACCGCAAGAGTGGATAATGGAAATGTTCAGAGCTGTAGAAACCACTTCACATATGGGAAGATTTCATCGGCGAAGGAGCTCGTCATCGTGGGAACGTTTTATTGCCGAGGCAAAATAAAAAAAATAAAAGTGTCAAAATGACCCTCTGGCGCTCAGCATTACCAACTGGCTTTCTAATAACAATCATAGCCTTTTTTTTTAACCAGACCCAATTAATGTATTCTATATAGAAATTGTGTTTAATTTGAATTTTCGATTTAATAGACAAATAAAAAGTCAACTGAGCGTAGAAGCCTTCTTCTTTGATAATTAACGTTTATTAGGCTGTAATGGGTTAGAACCGTAGACTATTCACATCTGGTTGGGAAAGTAAAGGGTGAGAATATTCACATGAAACACAGGGAATTAGAAAGCACAAGATCAGATGGAGACATGGAATGAAAAAAAAGTGTCTTTTGACTCGAAAATTGTTTAGAAGTTTTGTAGGAGCGGAGTTGGACCAGGAGGCACGAGACACCCAGCCCTGTAGGGATAATCTCCTGCTGATAAAATACAGATTTTATTTTATTTTATTGTAACATCAACACAAAGTCCAGTAAGTGACACATCACTGGAATCAGGGTCTCATCTCCTACATCATGATGCTCTCAGATTACACAGAAAAAAACTGCTGTTGGATTCCCTTTAAAAGGATATCTACAGCATTACAAGTTCACAGGGTAGGTGCTAATTTTGTCATCGATGCGGGTGCTACGAGCTGCTCAGAACTAGAGATGAGCGAATTTGTTCGGATTTGGTTCCGAATACGATCAGAATCGAATTTTGTTTTTGCAATATTCGTCAAACACAGCCGAACGCCATTAAAGTCAATGGGAGTAGAAATTATCGAATATGTTCAGAACTGAACATAAGACATACATTCAGCACGAATAGTGTTCGAATATGGCACAAATATGTCAAAATCAGATTCGGGGACAAAATCCGACCAAATTCGCTCATCTCTACTTAGAACCACTGAACTCGCTGATTGGCTGCAGTTCTGTCGACGTGACATCAGCTCTGCAGACAATAGCTACCTGCCCATTAGTTTTCAGGACCATAGTAAAAAAATAAAATAGTCCGAGACATGAAAACCTTTTTAATGCACCAACAATATGTGTGAGGAACAATTCTGCTGAAAGTTGAAATCTGCAACAGGTTACAGACCCATGCTGCTAGTAATGCCAGCTGAAATCTGTGGGAGATTTCCCTGCAGTGCCTCTAGTGGGGAAGTAAGGTATTGCAACATTCTCAAAAGTGATCTTTCCATATATGTTGAGTCCTCTACAGTGGAAAATTGACTTTTTGCAGCTTTCTTTTCTAGATGGAGATAAGGATTTGGACTGAGTGATGTCCTGTCCTCTGACCTATACGTTGATCATTGAGGACAAAAAGTTGAAAAGCAAAGTGATCTGTGGGGTGCAGCATAGATGAGATCTTATTTCTAAGGCCGGGATCA
The DNA here is from genome assembly GCA_009801035.1 of Oophaga pumilio. NCBI lineage: Eukaryota > Metazoa > Chordata > Amphibia > Anura > Dendrobatidae > Oophaga > Oophaga pumilio. Next base: position 28,479 of record VIAB01022036.1, read on the forward strand.
CACATGCGAGAAACTCGCATGATTCTCTTTCGAGTCTCTCGCATGAACATCCGGTACTGCCGCCGGCACTCGGACATGTATTCCTATGGAGCCGCATGCTCGGGTCCGAGTGCCGGCGGCAGCGCCGGGTGTTCATGCGAGAGATTCTCGTGCGAGTTTCTCGCATGTGTGATCCCGGCCTAATAACGCGAAACTGTTAATCGAAAGCAGTCGTGAACTTTGTATCGCCGTCCAGCTAAGAAGAAGGAGTTTACATTGTTGTGGGTGTATCATGTATGTGAGAGAGGGGTTTTGGCGAGATGCCACCATATGGGGGGTTATATATCAGTATCTGTTCATCCTGCTCGGGGTGAGGCCTCCTCTTTTCAGCACCATTTTGGAAACATCTGGACCTAAGGAAAAAAAAAAGCTTAAAAAAAAAACCTCTCCATAATTTCCTCCGCTGGAGTGTAACTTTTCCACAGTTGGGGAATTCTCCAACTATGAGAACAGCCAAAAGAGTAAACAGATTTTTCAGTTCACCTTTTTTTTTCTTTTCCCGCCTCCTTGTAGAAACTGAGCCAAAAGTATTCTGAGATTTGTCTTACTCTGGAGAAAAAAAAATGGTTATCCGAGCTTAACAGGTTCTTGCACTGCAGTTCTGCTTATTTCGGTTTCTTTCCCAGGGCCGAGGTGTGAGATTCAGATCCGAGCTTTTGGTAATTGTATTTCCAGATTCATTTAAAAGCTTGGATTGTTCAACTTATATCCCAGAAATCATAACATATTTGTATTGGAGAAGTGACACGAGGTTATGGCATTATTAAAAAGGCAAAAAAACCCATAAAAAAACACAAACTCAACTAAATCCACTTCAATAGAAAAAAATAACACCATCCGTAACATTCTCTCTTAAGTTTTGCCATGTTCTCTACACATTGTAATATGTTTTATTAGTCCAATATATATAATAGACACCATTTTTTAATGTGCTAAACCACCGTGACATTCTGCTGCGAGAGATTCTGGGTAAAAACAATGGCTCCTTTGTGTAAGACGTCGTAAACCTACCTGGCTTTAGAATGGTTGGATAGACATGACATTGGACGGGAGAAAAGGACACAATGTTTTTTTCATGCCGCAGAACATCCTTTATTTAATATCTTGGTAAGTAAAATTGCAGATGTCATGGAAGGTGAAATGGATAGATTTTTTTTTAAGGGCAGAACATGGCGTTTAAATGATAGTAAAAAAAAAAAAAAACTCTAAAGGGGCTTGGTTACAAATCAGCATGTATAGACCTGGGAGGAAAAGTTCTTAAAAATTTTAAAAGGGTACTCTGAACAGAGAAGAAGGTTTCCCTCCAATAGGCATTGCTTGGCCCCCCAATAGTTGGCGAGCGGCTCTTTGGAATGATCCCGATTACTATCACTCTTCCCCTACAATGGTCACGTACAAACTTTACAAAATGGGGAGACATCTCCTAAGCAGGTTGAAGAATCCACTTTGAAAAATTCACACTTGCCAGGCCTCTTTGAGACCTTTGGGGGGTTTTCGCATACAAGAAAAAAAAAGGTCCTTTTTCATCGGTGTGTTGGGTCTCATTTTTGTGCATTTTTGGTCTTTGTTTTTTTTTTCTAAAGTCTGGCATACACTTTTCTAATATGCAAAAAAGAAATAAAAACCTCCAGGTTTCTTCTACACATTAGAAGGGTTAAAAAAAAATCAGACCACTCTTTGATGGCTTTCGGACAGCATCTGTGTGTTGTCCGATTTTTTCACTCACCCATTGAATAGGCGAGTTTGATCCATCAATTGGATCAAAAACAAACGACTCCTTTTTCTGCAGACGCCTGTCCTCAGAAAATCATGGATATGTAAATGGCAATCTGGGCAATAGCGAGTATCTGTTCTTTCCAGATCACGTAGGTGAAGAATGGATGTCTGAAGGAGGTCTTAAATTCTCCATACACATTAGACTAAAGACGGCTGAGTCCACTGATATCGATGGGTTCTCCTTACTGACTACTGTGTATGGGGGCCCTGGACAGATGACTGTCCGGGGAGAGAAGGATTCGACATGTCTGATTTTGGACTGCTGACCCTTTTGTTCTCTCAGAGATAAGACACCATCAGAGATGTCTGACATCGGCTCTCATAGAGAACACAAGAGCAAGCGTTCATGTGTATGGAAAAGTTGGGAGAGAAAGTGGCCATCTAATGTGTACGGGGACTTCAGAAGGATCCCTTGACAATAAGCTGATCATAAAGTCCCTCATTGTTGGGACTTTAGGAGATGAGTCAGTTGTAATCTGTGAGGACAGGAAATGTCCCATTTCTCTGTAGGGCCATCACAGGGGAAATTTGGCATTGCAAGTAGACATTCACATGAATGTGTTCTGTGCAATATAGGACAGGACCGGTCCTCCGGTGACGCTCTTTGTTTCCATCCTCCACTCTGGTGATGAGGACTTATATGTCATATGACTTCTGTGCCGAATAACTTTAGCTAGAGGATAACATAGTCACATAACTGGTTCATTCATCTATCGACCCTGTAAGGGAGGGATTTGGCCGACATCACTATTTGTCTTCCAAAACGCCCTGCTACGGTGCCCCTGAGTGTGCCTGTACTTTGTGGGGACTGGTTGCTTACCCCTTTCTGGGCCACAAGGTGTATGATTGATTGGGGACCTTTTACATGTGAGACAAATCAGGAGAGCCAGAGTCAAGCCTTTTTATTCCCCACAGTTTCATTTTTCTTTCAAACATGCTGTAAAGAAGAGCAGTCATTTTTTTCTCATTCAGATATTCAAATACTTTTTGTATCTTCTTTCGTGATACATGGGGCCTAATATTTATGTTATTTTCCTACTCTCTTTTTTTGACAATATATAAATCACAGTGAAAATAAAGGAAATAAGTATCTTTTTCACATTTTTTTTATGACAACAAAGGACCACTAAAATACTTCTAAAAATTTGTGTCCCTCTCCAGAAGAATCATTTCTATACTCTTATATCGGACACAAGTTGTTTTATTTCATGAGGATTGGGGCTAGTAACAGTGAATTGGATTGGCTGTGACTTTTTTTTAAAATTTATTTATTTTCTTCCTGCTTTTAATTTCTGTACTTATTGTACATATGGTGCCCCCATATGTTTCTAAAAGACTTTTGAGGGGCATTTCAACATTTAAAAGCTTTTTTTAAAAAAATCTTATTTTCCCTATTTCTGAGGCTGATATATTAGCCCCAGTTACAGGGGAAATTCAGCTTCCTGTATAGCAGAGCTGACTGGGTCCCAGCAGCTCCTGCTCCGTAACTACACACAGCGATCATATGATCACTGAGTTCCGGAGGAAGAAAAGCTGTCAGCGTTTCCTATTCTGTATACACAGCACTTGTTCAGTGATTTGTATTCAGTGATCAAGAAGGCAGAGACAGTAAAAAAACATCTCTGTCCTCTCTATGGGGAGTCCGGTTGTGTCTGACAGACGGCTCACCAGTCCTGCAGATACACAATGTTGTACAGCTGCTCTACTGTGCAGTTACATTTTAAAACATCACTACAGGATAGAATGTGGACTGTCCGGACACTTATAGTATATGGGTGGTCCAGAAGTACTATTCTGTGGTAAGATAAACAACATATTGAAATATATAGAAATATTTCTGTGGAAGATGCCTTTGATCACGATACACGATGATGCTTTGGTCAAATTTTGTAAAAAAAAAATAAAGCATATTATTGTCGCAAGGGTGCCACGTCCCCCTGGAAGACTTAGAGTTAGACGGTCACGTCAGATAATGAATCGCAAGTCTTCTATAGAGATGGCGTGATCTGGTTTTAGTTTCTTCTGGTGCTGTAGAAGTTATCGACTCGTTGTATGCTGGTCTGAAACATGTAGCTCCATTTCAGCTGCTTCTGATCTAGTCATTACTTCTTCCTATATAAATTGGTCAGACCTTCTTGTCCCTGCCAGTGAAAGATTTGTCTTCCTGTGCTGTGTGCTAAAGCTAAGTATTTGGAGTAGAGTTGTTGCAGTAGTGATCTGTGGTTTGCTGTAGCATATGTGTGTTTATCTCCTGGTCCATGTTCCCATTTAGTTTATTTCTCCCTGTCCTTATCCTCCTCCCTATTGTTGGTTAGCACTTATGTATGATAGAGGTTTTCAGTTATCCCAGTTTTGTCTTTAGTGTCTTGTTTACCTTACATTTCTGCCCCATGCCTAATGGGGTGGTGGAGGGGACAGATCAGGGTTTAACAGGAGCATAGTAAGGTAGGAGTATTGGGCCTCTCTATCTTCAAGAGTACCCCCGGGACAGGGATAGTTAGGGTCCCAGTTTCAGGGACTGTTTAAGGTCCCCCTTCCTTACTGAAGACCATCACAATGTGATAGTTATGTATGCTTCCACCCAGTAGATCAAATAAATGTGCAAAGACCTACCCAACAGAGGGGCCTGTAATGCATTTCTGGTGAAGGTGTGGGGAAAGTTCCTTTCTAGTAAGAAAAATATGCCTATTTTATTTTATTATTATCCCAGCCAAATGTTTCATATCTCTACTCCCACATAATGTGTTCCAAAAGGTAAGAATGCCCAGAAAACGTCTCCTGCAGATAAAGTGTTTATACTTCAACCAAACAGTGAAAAATGGCTTGAATTAATGTCTTTTGGCTGGGGAAATGAGTAATTTATGTACTTTGATAAACTGTCCATATGCCCTTGTTGTACGTTCAGAACTGCAATATCTGGTTGTAAGGACAGGAGTGTACTTAAATATTAAACTTAGTTAAACAGTTTACAATGAGCGAGTGTGAAAACGCTGCAACAGATGTGCCGAGTCCAACTTATCCAGAAAGTCCCATCTTTAGTTAAACAATTCTCTAGTTAAGATCTGTATCGCTCTGCAGATATTTTTTTTTATTTCCAGGATAGTAAATAGTTCATAGAACAAATATTCTGCAATATATTCTACAACTACCTAATTAAGTAGCAGAAAACACCTTTTAAAAAAGTCAGCAAACAAGACAACCATAATTGTAATTCACCTACTTTTTACTAGGGTTTTTTTTGCCCTCATAGTGTAGAAAAGAAATATTGGTACCTGGAAACCTTCAACAAGCTGCTGTTGATGGATCTATTAATCTAGTTTGGTATTATTATTAGTTATGGTCATCATCATCTTAGTAGTCATCCGAATTATCATTTGATCGCTGTGGATTCAGATTCTGTAAGGCTAGGTGCAGACAAGCGTAATTTTGATCATCCGAAAAAATCGGATCAACTATGCTAATCGCACTCTGATCAGAGTTTGATCAGTGTGATCAGAGGGTGCTCCGATTTTCTCTGATGTGGAGAAGTTGGAAAAAAAATGTCTCCATCTTCTCCATTGGAAATTGGACCACGCTCAGATGTTATCCAAGTGCAGTTCGATGTTTTTCATGGACTCATTGACTTAAGGCCCCGTCACACTAAGCGAGATCGCTAGTGAGATCGCTGAAGCGTCACCGATTACGTGACGCAACAGCGACCTAGCCAGCGATCTCGCTTAGTGTGACACGCAGCGACGACCAGCCCCCCTGCTAGGTATCGCTGATTGTCGTTGAATGTCCTGGACCATTTTTTCATTGTTGGTCTCCCGCTGACCAGCGCGCATCGCTGCGTATGACAGCGGGAGACCAACGATCAGCGAGCTCCCAGCACGTACAACAGAGCTGGGAACTGGTATCTAGGGTACATATCGGGTAACTAAGCACCGCGCGGGCTTAGTAACCCGATGTTTAGCCTGGATACCAACTCCTAGCGCGTACAACAGAAGCTGTGAGCTGGTATTTAGGGTACACATCAGGTAACTAAGCGCCGCGCAGTGCTTAGTAACCCGATGTTTAGCCTGGATACCAGCGTTCTCGCTGGTCCTGATCGCTGGTGAGTCTGCCCATGTGACAGCTCACCAGTGATCAGCTAACGATGTCCCAGCGATCCCATCCACGTCAGATCATTGGTGGGATGGCTGGGACATTAAAGAGTGTGACGGGACTCTTACATGACCGAGTGCTATCTGAATCCAATAAAGCTCGGGCATGCAGTGATTTTTTTTTCCTTGGACTAGACTAACATGGGAACGTCAAAACGATGGATAGCACTCATCCGATTTATTACAGTCTTCGGCAAGAGCTTTAATCTTCAGTAATCAGCTGGCAAAAGCCACGGAAGCAGATGATCATTTCTTTCTGATATACTGTAATATTATATAAAGCTTATTCATATGAATAGATGACCTTGTAGTACATCATCACATTGTGTTACTGGAGTTGGGGCTTAATTTTGCAGTAGATCTGATATATCTTAGAAAGCTGAGTTCTAAGTAGGGCGTCCCTCCATTCATTGGAGAACTTCCTCCATGACTTCAGTAGGTTCAACGAGGCACATGAGGGGTGGACTAGACCAGAAAACCAATTAAAATCTAGGATCAAAATTTTAGATACAGTAGATCCATAAAAAGTTTATAGTGGCACTTGCCTGTGATATGACCTTTGATATTGTGAGATCCCTCAACTTGCTAATTTACTCAAGTTTGTACTATCCTGGATATATTACTTTAAATTTCAATTTCATGTGTTCATAAGTACCTTTTGTTAAGAAAATTGCCAACATTTCAGTCTGCAATCTCCACTCTAAGTAATGCAGGCTGGATGTGAAGGTTGTGTGTATGTATACATTGTATATACTTGCTTTCATATATCAGCACTAATGATGAGTGAACGTGCTGGGATAAGGTGTTGTTGGAGCATGCTCAGGTGTTAACCGAATCTCTTTGGCATGCTCGAAAAATATGTTCGAGTCCCGTGTCTGTTCGACAGCTGCCACACATGCAGGGGATTGTCTGTTTGTTAAGTAATACCTGCATGTGTCCTGGATGTCTTGATAAATTAATATATATTAATTTATGAACAGCAAAGGAGCTCTGGCCACATCAATGATCAGCTCATCTGAACCATAATATTTGTAATATTTGTGTCTAAAGTTAGAGTTGATCAACATCTGAAAAGTGTGGAGATGCAAATATAATACCGTGCAGCTGTCAAATGTACTGAGCTGATATGATGGTAACTATTATGTAATGAATATTTCTATTTGATGTTTTATCCTGAGTAAATACCATTATTACGATCACTTTAGGAATACAACAATTGCATGTAGACCTTGTATGTTGTTCTGTACATTATGACCGTGCAAGCTAACTGTAGAAAGTACAAAGCTTTTGTTACATTTCTCCACCACCATTAAAACGTTGCTTATCATTATTCCTATTGATTTAATCAATGTCTATTGATTATCCATTATGTAGGAAGAAATTAACTACAGGCTCTCTTTTTTGGAGAAAGGAATGGGGTTGGAATCCATTGTATGTGGCAGAGGACCTGTTATGGATTTGGCTTTTGGTTTTGTGCAGTTAAGTCCTCATGAAGATGTCCGATTTTTTTTCTCGTACAGCAAACTGGATTATTATGATCAGAGTCTGGTACGAGTGTCATCCGATGTTCTTGTACGTGGAGAAATTTTCTCAACCTTCTCCACTCTGATAGTCCATGGAAATCGGACAGCACTCAAATGTAATCCAAGTGTAGTCGGAATTTTTCACAGACCCATTGACTTTCATTTCCAATCTTGATCCAACCTTCGGATCAAATTCGGATATGTCCCTGATATTTTCCGATGAACACTTGGTCTGAGAAAAAAATCGTAAATGTGAATGGCCACACAGAATATCATGGGTACAAGTGCTGTCCGTGAAAATCATGGATGGAACTTGTATTCAAAATATGGAAGTCTGAAGGAGCCTTAACAGAAAATTTAAGCAGGTTATAATCTCTGGATGGAAGTCGGCTGAACCTGAAGATTTCGGCAGGGTCAGTCAACCATCTAATGTGAATGAGGTACTCCCATCTCTCCACTTATAGGGCAGTTACAGTGGGTACGGAAAGTATTCAGACCCCTTTAACTTTTTCATTACAGCCATTTGGTAAATTCAAAAAAAGTTCATTTTTTTCTCATTAATGTACACTCTGCACCCCATTTTGACTGAAAAAAAAACAGAAATGTAGAAATTTTTGCAAATTTATTGAAAAAGAAAATCTGAAATATCACATTGTCATAAGTATTCAGACCCTTTTCTCAGTATTGAGTAGAAGCACCCTTTTGAGCTAGTGCAGCCATGATTCTTCTTGGGAATGATGCAACAAGTTTTTCACTCCTGGATTTGGGGATCCTCTGCCATTCTTCCGTACAGATCCTCTCCAGTTCCGTCTGGTTGGAGGGTGAACGTTGGTGGACAGCCATTTTCAGGTCTCTCCAGAGATGCTCAATTGGGTTTAAGTCATCAGGGCTGGGCCAGTCAAGAATGATCACAGAGTTGTTCTGAAGCCACTCCTTTGTTATTTTAGCTGTGTGCTTAGGGTCATTGTCTTGTTGGAAGGTGAACCTTCAGCCAAATCTGAAGTCCAGAGAACTCTGGAAGAGGTTTTCATCCAGGATATCTCTGTACTTGGCCGCATTTATGTTTCCTTCATTTGCAACCAGTTGTCTTGCCCCTGTAGCTGAAAAACACTCCCATAGCATGATGTTTCACTGTTGGGATTGTATTGGGCAGGTGATGAGCAGTGCCTGGTTTTCTCCACACATACCACTTAGAAGTATCACCAAAAAGTTCTATCTTCATCTCATCAGACCAGAGAATCTTATTTCTCATGGTCTGGGAGTCCTTCATGTGTTTTTTTTTAGCAAACTCTATATGGGCTTTCATATGTCTTGCACAGAGGAGAGGCTTCCATCGGGCCACTCTGCCATAAAGGCCCGACTGGTGGAGGGCTGCAGTGATAGTTGACTTTGTGGAACTTTCTCCCATCTCCCTAGTGCATCTGTGGAGCTCAGTCATAGTGATCTAGGGGTTCTTCTTTACCTCTCTCACCAAGACTCTTCTCCCACAATTGCTCAGTTTGGCTGGACAGCCAGGTATAGGAAGACTTCTGGTGGTCCCAAACTTCTTCCATTTAAGGATTATGGAGGCCACTGCGCGCTTAGGAACATTGAGTACTGCAGAAATTCTTTTGTAACCTTGGCCAAATCTGTGCCTTGCCACAATTCTGTCTCTGAGCTCCTTGGCCAGTTCCTTAGCCTTAAATTTCCTTGTCCCAAAATATCCAGGGGTCACTTGTGTTAGCTCATTCTCTGCTCCCGTGAAAACCTTCCATGTAGTACTCAGCGAAGCAGCTGATCTATTTCCTTCTAGAACAGTGTTCCTTAACTTCATTCCTCAAGAGCCACCAACAGATCATGTTTTCAGGATTTCCTTGGTGTTGCACAGGTGATGGATTTATCACCTGGGCAATGCTAAGGAAATCCTGAAAAACTTGACCTGTTGGTGGCTCTTGAGGAATGGAGTTAAAGAACACTGTTCTAGAGGATACCCAATTATGTTGGGTGAGCCGCCTCTCCTCATGACCTCTTATCAAGTCTAGCTGCTTGCCTTTTTTTCTTTCTGTCCTGCACAGCACTCAACATGGGAACAGCATCTGTAGAAGAAATAAGTGCACAAACCTGCTCTGAGACACACATCTCAGATACTTCAACCAGCACACAGACAATGCAACCACACTAACAATCAAACCTCTCAATAAGGTCCTATTCAGATGTCCATTTTTCATGTACTTGATATATCTGTCTTTGTGAGAAGGATGGAAGACCAATAAGGCAAATAGGGTTTTATCCGATTAAATTGGAATGGGATTAGGAAAAAAATGCTCACCTTTTTAAGGTTGTGCACACCTGCAAACTCACCGAAGGAAGGACAACGAATGCAGGAATGATGGGTGAAATTCTGTGCTGACAAACAAAGCATTAAGGATGAAAGGAGCTAAGGAACCCGGAAATCAATAGTCGCTTATTTGTCTAAGGTAAGAAAGGATACATGGACTTTGCCGCCAATTTCCTAATGGGCACTTAACTAATATCGCTAGTACAGCTTTTAAAGGGGTTGTCCATGACTCAAACAACCACTTCTCAATTTATATGTTTCCTTACAGTAAAATAATAATACATACTCACCTCTGGGGCCGGCATTGGCTCCTCTGGGGCTTGGATGACATTATTATGTCACATGATCCCAGCGGCCAATCAGCGCAGTGTTCACTCTCCCAACCTTCAGGCCTCATACTCACTGGTGCCGATAACGGATGAAAATCAG
>VIAB01022039.1:35026-46511 GCA_009801035.1 Oophaga pumilio
TCTGCTCAGAATTCATTTCTAAAACATTCATAACAGGAGACCCAGAAATGGCTGATTTTTAACGGCCTTTGTTTTTATTTGTGTGTATTCACAATCCAGGCCAGGTTTTTTTTTAGATGACCCTAACTTCCTCCAGCAGTGCCGCGCAATGTTCCTCCGATTTCCCCAGGATTAGGAAGTCATCTAGGTATAGAAAAATCAAGAGTTTTCTGTACTCGAAGATAGGCTGTCATTTCGGCTATCACTTTGGTGAAGATTTTCGGAGCTATAGATAGGCTGAATGGAAGGGCATTGAATAGATAGTGTTTTATCTCCTCTTGTATAAATAAGACGACTCTTAGAAATTTTTGATGACCTGGATGTATCGGGATATGATAGTATGCAAGTCTATGGCCACCATGTAGCAATTCCGAAATAGAAGCCTTATAGCCATGTTTACTGATTCCATCTTGAAGGCATGGGACTTTATAAATTCAATTAGGTTCTTTAAATTGATAACAGTTCTGAACGTACCCGCTGTTTTTTTTGTTTGTTTTTTTCATCATAAAAAAGGGGAAATAAAATCCCCTTCATTTATCTTTTACTGGTACTAATCTCAAAACCTTCAACTCTAAGGCTAGTTTTTTTCTGAGGACCTTCTGGGGGGTGTTAGCATGAAGGTCTGTCCAGGAATCTGACAAAATTCTAGCTTCAGACCGATCACCATTTTCAAACTCCAGCTGCTGGAAAAGATGGTTTTCCCAGGCCTGGATGAAGAGGGAAAGCCTTCCCTCTACATGTGGACTGGCATCATTGGGAAGATTTTTAGTACCCAAAGAGAGACCAATGAACATAAATCCGAGATTTTATCTCTTCTTATCCTCCCATTTCCTTCTTTCCACTGGGGGACAATCTCTACTATATTTCCTCCTCCAAAATGAACGCCTCTTCTGATCTGATGTGAAAAAACAGAGAAAGCCCTTTATTTTGTCCCCAATTTTTTCTAAGATATCATCTATTTGCCAAATAAAAATTGAATGTTGCAAGGGATAGAACATAGCTTATTGATGAATGAAAGTCCCTTGGGCAACCCTTTAGACACAAGGCCCACCTAGCCGCATTAGACAGGCCTGCAGATCTTGCTGTCAGCCTTACAAAACCTGCTGAGGCATCTGCTAGGAATGCTGCAGCTCTTTGCATTAATGGCAGGTTAGCCAGAATCTTATCCCTCATCAGCCAGATAATTAAAGAACAGGCAGTACAGGTCCCTGCAATTGCTGTATTCAAAGTGCCTACTGCAGCTTCCTATGTGTCCCCCATGTTCCCCTCTGCCTTTTTATCCAGAGGGTCTCTAGTATGCTCAAAAGGATAGGGAAGATTCTTTTGAGGATTTTCACAATGCCACATTTATTTTGGGCATCTTGTCCCACAGCTTTGTATCATTTTCATCAAAGGGATATCACCTTTTTGAAGATGAGAGTAGGGTCCTCGTCTTCTTTGGCTTCCTCCACTCCTTGTTAATAAGCATATATATCTTGCCATTAACCGGAAAGGTGCACCTCTTTGCTCCAATCCTCCAAGCATTACATCCTCTAGGGGTCTATAAATCTTTTCTTCATCAAGGCTTATAGTTGTTTGAACTGCCTTAATTTGTCCGTATCCTCTACGAGAAAACACTATTTTCTCCCCAAGTCACTATTCGAAGAGGAAGAAGATAAGGAAGATCCGTATTCGTTTTTACCTCTGATACCGGGAAAATAGACTCTGAGGAAACTTCCCTAGATCTTTTCTTCGAATTCCTCAACAGGAACTGAAGGTAACCTTCAACCTCTGTTCTGGTGACAAACTGGAGATTTGAGGCGAAGGCAGGAGTTTCCTCAATAATTGTTTTCTGTATACAGTCAGAGCAGAGTCTTTTCTACCATTCACTTGAGAGCGGAGTTATACACGGTGCACATTCTCTATTGGCTTTTTTAGGCCTTTTCTAGTGAGAGGACAATATAAAAAAAAAAAAAAAAAAAAAGGTGAGGCCCCATAAAAATGGTGAAAATTCACATAGATCACTCAAACTTGCGGTCACTTGAAGGGTACAGGATTCGGAAGCCGGTCTGGGATACACCAATTATCCTCTGTGGATGCCGAAGAGTCACTCTCTTCCTCTGCCTGGGTCTGCTGCCACTCCTGCCACTTGAACGACTGCCCCCACTGTGTCCACAATGTTGAGGTTGCTCCTGATCCCCCATGTCAAACAGGAAGGAAAGGTGGAGCACAAAACGCTCTTTTTTCAATTTTTTCTCCCATTTTATATGGCAGCAATGCAATTTCTATGTTCTAGAGCAGTGTTTCCCAAACTCCAGTCCTCACGGACCCCACAGATCATGTTTTCAGGATTCCCTTTGTATTGCGCAGATGGTGGAAGTATCATCAAGGTATCAGTAATTCTCTCACCTGTGCAACACTATGGAAATCCTAAAAACATGACCCGTGGGGTCCGTGAGGACTGGAGTTTGGGAAACACTGCTCTAGAGTAATCATTCTTGGTAAGTTATGGTGAAAACCTTAATCTTTTTGACTTATATGCTTTCTTTGGTTGACGACTATTCACACTAGCTTAGATGTGCTGGTCCTTTTTGTCTATTTGTATCAAAGTCTTTTGGACATGCGCACTCCCACTCCCAATAGCCACAGGTGATTTTGGGCAGATTAGCTAGTCCATTCCTGCCCCATAAATTGTAGGCTTTTTTGCCCAAGAGAGGTGACGTTACAGGACAGGTACCCAATTTACGAAGGACACCTTGACATGGTAATTGGGCACACATATACTGGCCAATCTATGCGCTAATAACCTTCCTTTATTTATAGCAATTTTTGCAGATACATATTTCATATATACATTATATAGCGCTTTTTCAATTTTTTCTCCCATTTTCTATGGCAGCAATGCAATTTCTATGCTCTAGACTAGAGTAATCATACTTGGTAAGTTATGGTGCAAACCTTAATCTTTTTTACTTATATGCTTTCTTTGGTTGACACAAAGCGCTCTGCCTGTGGTCAGACCTCATTTTGAATGAGGGACCACCGCAGCGCACGAATTCTGTGCAAGAATTCTCAAGGCACACTTTTTCCCAGCCACGCATCCTGCTTTAGGGAAGTTAGCGGAGCACACAGCCGCCATCTTCCCAGAATGCTCCTTCCCTGACGTCACCGGGTGCATCTATTCCAAGTGCGCGTTGCTCCAATGACATCAGCGAACGCGCAGTCGTCACCATCTTCCCGAAGCGCCCCTCGCCCTAACGTCACCCGGCATGCCATCTCAGTGTGTCACGGCGGTTGGAGACATGCAGGACATGTGTAACCTCTGTACGCACAGACCTGGTTAAGAGCTCCTTTTCACCAGCTTGCTTCCAGAAAAATGTTATGCCATCTGCATCTTTAGAAATATATTCACCTACTTAGAAAATTAGTTACGTGTTTAATACTTATTTCACCTGCTGCGTATATATGTATGAAGACTCATGTATGCACTTATTGTTTTACTTATAAAAGAATGTATAAATCTACAAAAATGTGTCACACTTTTTAACAATAAAATATAATTTTAGGAGGTCATTCTTAAAAACAGAAATAATATATAAAATCAAGAGAACACAGAACATGAAAACAGACATCCATAAATTCCTCAAGAGGTGTAGTTTCCAAAACGCTCCGAAGCGTATTACATCCGCTGGAGTGCCTTGTGGTCACAGCAGGTTGCCTCTGAGTCACAAGGCAGAATAAAAGTAAGTGTGAACTTGATCAAGTTATTTGACCATGGAATTGTTCAGAAAAAAGAGGTATGGGCTTTTATTTTTTAAATGGACTGCAGGAAGGTAGTGAGGCCGGTCCGTTTATTCCAGCCCAGATCTTATAAGTGGCCCATGGCCACAGAGTCTGGTGGAAAGAAAATAAAAACCCTCCAAGAAGGTTTTGGGTGTGTCAGTTTTGGTCTTGAGCAGTAGGTCTGCAGAGCACTCCTTGTGTGAGGTAACACAGGCCAGCGGAGTCAAAAGGTCTGGCACCCCCCTGTGTACACGGAGTGGCGGTCGCTCATGGCAACTGGTCCAGGACTGTCTTTTGAGTTCCCAGCTGCGATTTGGAGGATACGAGCGTTGCACTTTGTGAGTTTTTTTGGACATTAAACACATTTTGTTTTGAACTTGCTTGGGTCACTGCCTCATTCCTGCACAGCATGGTCACCGCTGAGTCAAACGGGTAACAAATGGGAGTTTCTGCTGTTTTAGTATATCAGGGGCTCTTTAAATGTGACATGGCATCTGCAATCTATTTCAGCTAAAATTGCGCTCCAGAATTTAATTGGCACTTCTTCCCTTCTGAAGCCTGCAGTGTGCTCACACAGTAGTTTTCCATAATGTATGTTTTATTTATGTACTAAGGAGAAAATGGACTATACAATTTTGTGCAATTTCTCCTGTTACTCTTGTGCAAATTAAAAAATTTGGGGCTAAAGCAACATTTTTGCAGAAATTTTTTTTCTTTTCATGGCTCAGGCTATGTGCACACGTTACGGAATTGCCGTGCAAATTTCCGGGGCAATCCCGCACCTCCCTGCCGCGGGAAATACACATTTTATAGGTATGCGTATTCGCTCTAAAAACTAGCATTTTACAAGCGTAATTAGCTTGCAGAATGCTAGCGTTTTCCAAACAATCTGTAGCATCGCTTGGAAAACTGATTGACAGGTTGGTCACACGAGTCACACATAGTGTTTGACAAGTGTGACCAACTTTTTACTATTGATGCTGCCCCATGCCGCATCAATAGTAAAATGATCTGTTAAAAATAAAAAAAAATAATAAATATATTCTCACCTTCCGGCGGCCCCCGCAGCTTTCCCACCTCTCAGCTACGCTCCCTGCAACTCCCGTTCCCAGTGATGCATAGTGACAATGAGCCCAGATGACGTAGCATCACGCGAGAACTCTATGTCATCTGGGGTGATTCTCGCAAAGCGTCACTGGGAACGGGATTGGCCGGGAGCGTCGCTTAGAGGCGGGAAGGCTGCGGGGGCCGCAGGAAGGTGAAAATAGCACGGTTTATTATTTTAATTATTATTTTAACATGGATATGGTACCCAGGGTCTGGAGGAGAGTTTCCTCTCCTCCAGACCCTGGTTACCATCCGCACTTGAACCGCTTACTTTGCACATGGTGGGCATAGCAACATGCAGAAAGTAAGCGGTTCAATGCATTTCTATGGCGGCGGAATCGTCGCGATTCCGCAAAAATAATGAAATGATCATGCTGCTAATTTTTCCGCGATGCGATTCTGCCGCGGAAAAACACGCAGCATTTGCACAGCATTGCGGAATCCCATAGAATATAATGGGTTGCATTGTGTAAGCATTTTTGCCGCATTTTCGCGGCGTTTCTGCCGCGAAAAACCACAGCAAAAACGCTAACAATCCGCAACGTGTGAACATAGCCTCAATGTTATAAAATTATGTGAAGCACCAGTGGGCTCAAGGTGCTCACAACATATCTAGAAAATTTCCTTGAGGGGTGTAGTTTTCAAAATAGGGTCACATGTAGAGGGTTTCCAATGTTTAACCCCTTAACGTCCATTGACATGCACAGTCCATCATGGCAGGATGTCAGTTCCAGCACCATGACAGATTGTGTCCGTCATGCCTTTGAACTACCACTGCGTGTAAACACAAAGTGGTAGTTCAGTGTCAACTGCTGTCACAGACAGCGGACAGACACGGCAAGAGGTGGGGGACCCATGCCGCCGGTCCCCGCACCCAGAGTGCTGTGATTGGTCAGTCAATCTGACTGACCAATCACAGCATGATCGGGCAGGAGATGCTGAAATTTCAGCATCTCCCACCTGTTGAGTGCAGGAGCTCTGCGTTACCGGTGGCTGAGCTTTGGCACAAACAGCCAGGAGCGGCGTCCGCCCCTGGCTGTTAACCCCGATTGTTGCGATCGAGCGCGATCACAGTGTTCAGGAGTGTGGCAGATGGTCGGGAGTTCCCTCTGCCTTCAGATCAGCGTCCCCGCAATGTGCCCGTACTCTGCCATGATGACCCGGGGTTGTCATGACGACCCCGGGTCATCCAGCTACGGAAAGCCTCTGAGACCATGCTCACAGCATGGTCTCAGAAGCTTTCATCATAGGTATTATGCATTGCAACGCTGCAGCATTGCAATGTATTATACATGCAAATAAAAGTGAATAAGTGAAAGTCCCATGAAGGAACAAGGTAAAATAAAAAAACATTTAAAAAAATATGTAAAAAAAAAAAAAAATTCCCCTAAAAAAAATATTGTCCAAGAAGTATCGTCACTCCTTGCGGAGATCAACATGCTAAGCATGCCAAGATTAGGAGACTTAAAGCTGCAATGCTCCTCTGGGAAATATGCTAATTATGCAAATTGTCTATTGCTACCATCCAATAGGTGGCACTAGAGTTCTAGCTCTCTTCCCCTAAAAAAAAATACACATTTTTATGTAAAAAAATAAAATAAAAAAGTACACATGCTTGGTAACGCCGAGTCCGTAAAAATCTGATCTACATAAGTATCACACTAGTTAACCCATTCAGTGAACGACATAAAAAAACACCCAAAAAAGTAGAAAATTATGCTGTATCATTATACCATTATATAACGATATAAATATATCATTACCTTTATATTATTATACCGCTTGGAAAAAGTGGAACAAAACGCGATCAAAAAGACGAATATAAATAAAAATAGTATCACTGAAAACGCCATCTTGTCCCGCAAAAAACAAGCTGCCATACAGCTCCATCAGCGGAAAAATAAAAAAGTTATAGCTCTCAGAATAAAGCAAAGCAAAAATAAATATTTTTTTCTATAAAAGGTTTTACTGTATAAAAGCGCCAAAACATAAAAAAATATAAATGAGGTATCGCTGTAATCGTAGTGAACTAAAGAATAAAACTGCCTTATCAATTTTACCACATGCAGAACAGAGAAAAAAAAAACAATTCCTAAATTGCTGTTTTTTGTTCATTCTGCCTCCACAAAAATTGGAATAGAAAGTGATCAAAAAATGTCATGTGCCCGAAAATGGTACCAATAAAAAAGTCAGCTCTTCCCGCAAAAAAACAAGACCTCACATGACTCTCTGGGCCAAAATATGGAAAAATTATAGGTCTCAATATGTGGTAATGTAAAAATTATTTTTTGCAATAAAAAGCGTCTTTTAGCGTGTGACAGCTGCCAAACATAAAAACCTGCTATAAAAACCCACTATAAATAGCAAATCAAACCCGCCTTTATCACCCCTTTAGTTAGGGAAAAAAATGTATTTCCATCTTCCCATTAGGGTTAGGGCTAAAGTGAGGGTTATGGTTAGGGCTAAAGTTAGGGTTAGGGTTGGGGCTAAAGTTAGGGTTGGGGCTAAAGTTAGGGTTAGGGGTGTGTTAGGGTTAGGTTTGTGGATTAGGGTTAGGGGTGTGTTGGGGTTAGGGTTGGAGTTAGATCTGGGGGGGTTTCCACTGTATAGGCACATCAGGGGCTCTCCAAACTCGACATGGCGTCTGATATCAATTCCAGCAAATTCTGCATTGAAAAAGTCAAACGGTGCTCCTTCCTTTCCATGCTCTGCCATGCGCCCAAATAGTGGTTTACCCCCACATATGAAGTATTAGCTTACTCAAGAGAAATTGCACAATAACTTTTGGGCTCCTGTTACCCTTGGGAAAATACAAATTGGGGGCAAAAAGATCAGTTTTGTGGAAAAAATTATTTTTTAATTTTACGGCTCTACGTTATAAACTTCTGTGAAGCCATTGGGGGTTCAAAGTGCTCACCACACATTTAGATAATTTCCTTGGAGGTTCAAGTTTCCATGGGGTTCAATGGGGTCATTGATATATCAGGGGCTCTCCAAACGCGACATGGCGTCCGCTCTTGATTCCAGTCAATTTGACATTCAAAACCTCACATGATGTTCTTTCCTTCCGAGCACTGCCGTGCCCCTATAGATTGGTCTTCCTCCACACATGGCATATCAGTGTACTCAGGAGAAATTGCACAACAAATATTGTGGTTCATTTTCTCCTGAAACCCTTGACAAAATAAAAAAAATTGTGTCTGAAGTAAAATTTTGGGGGAAAAAAAGTTAAATGTTAATTTTTTCCTTCCACACTGCTTCAATTCTTGTTAAGTACCTAAAGGGTTAATAAACTTCTTGAATGTGGTTTTTAGAATGGTGTCATTTTGGGGTATTTTCTGTTATATTGACCCCCAAACTCACTTCAAATGTGATGTGGTCCCTTAAAAAAATGGTTTTGTACATTTTTTGGAAAAATGAGAAATCGCTAATCAACTTTTAACCCTAACAAAAAAAATATGTTTCCAAATTTAAGGGTACAAAAACTAAAAGTTTGGAAATTGCAAAATTTTCAATATTTTTGACAAATTTCCGTTATTTTCATAAATAAACGCAAGTCATATTGAAGAAAGTTTACCACTAACATGAAGTACAATATGTCACGAAAAAACAGTCTCAGAATAAGCGGGACCCGTTGAAGTGTTCCAGAGTTATAACCTCATAAAGTGACAGCGGTCAGATTTAAAAATTAAGGCCTGGTCATTTACCTACAAAGTAGCTTGGTCCTTAAGGGGTTAAGCACATCTGTAAACGTGGCATGGTATGTGATATCTATTTCAGCCAATTTTGCACTCCAAGATTCAAGTGTGCTCCTTCCTTTCCGAGCCCTGCCTTATGTCCAAACAGTAGTTTTCAATCACGTATGGAGTATCTGTTCTGAAAATTGTCCCGAGTACACAAAATGTATGGTCCATTTTCCCCTCTTACCCTTATGAAAATACTAAATTTGAGGCTAAAGCAACATTTTTGTTGTAAAAGTAAAATTTACATTTTTTCTTCCATATTGCTTTAACCCCTTAACCCCCGGAGCATTTTTTTGGGTTTTGTGTTTTAGCTTTTTGTTCCCCTTCTCAGAGCAATAACTTATTTATTTTTCCATCAATATGGCCGTGTGAGGGCTTGTTTTGATGAATTGTACTTTTGAACGACACCATTGGTTTTATCACAGCATGTACTAGAAAAAGGTAAAAAAAATATCAAGTGCAGTGAAATTGCATAAAAAAGGTCAGAGAGGCCGGGCGCCTGCGCACTGCAGTATGTTACTCTGCCTTCAACAGGGTAGAGCAGTGCGCATGCGCCAAAGCTGCGACAGAAGCAAGGAAGAGGATGTCATCGCATGAAGATGGGAGGCGCTGGACCTGCAATGCCCATCTGTCACGCTGTCTAATGATATGTATACGATGTCAGTAAACTATTCTTACAGGAACAACACTCTATACAACATATAGTTTAGCAACATCAGCATGTAAATATAGAATAGATTTACCTGACACGATATCTGTTGAACTCAGGGTTAATCTTGAGGACTTGATATGCTGTAACAGGAAAGAGGAGGACCGGGGTCTAACCTGACCCTAAACTGGGGTCCTAACTAATCCCTCACCTTGGAGGTACTGATAATGGTTCAGAGGTCCAAGTCTCCAGCCTAACCCTGTCTCCTATCAGTCCCTGAATCCTGTAATCAGTCCTAAGAAGGATCCTGATTACCACCAAAGGGATATGGGCTGATCTCAGCTAAATACACCGATTAGACATATAAGACAGACAGGAGAAAACACTGACTTGCATACACACTCAAACACCGAAGGAACATAAATGGTCTGGGATATAAAAATCTAAGCAAGTTGAGCTTAAAACAACTAAGGAGCTCTTAACTTAAGTCTATACAGATTCATTCCTATCTGTGGTCTGCATGAAGGATTTCACTGGCAACTCCCAAAGCAGACAACCAGGAATTTAAAGGAAACCAATCAACAAATAATCAATTGCAGCCGGGAGAAACTGCACCCAGTCCCAGCACCGAGCACAGACAGAATTAACTCCCTCACTGCCAAACACAAAGAAACAGCAACTCAGCTGTGAGAAGTCAGAATGTGCAACCGCGACGATCTTCGTGGCGATGCACACATGACACCATCGGACCGTACTGCCCCCCGGGTGAGTATAATCTAACTTGTTTTTCTTATCTTTCAGGTTACACCGGGGGCTTATCTGCAGCATTATAGAATGCTGTAGACAAGCCTCTAATGGCGGTGGCCACACCTTATACATGAAAAATGAGGTGACAGGTTCCTTTTAAAATAGTGTCACTTTTGGGTATTTTTTGTCATATAGGCTCCCAAAAGTCACTTCAAATGTGATGTGGTCCCTAAAAAATTGGTTTTGTAAATTTTTTGGGATGAGAAATTGCTGATAAACTTCTTAACTTAGAAAGAAAAAAAAAGTTTCAAAAATAACACTGATGCAAAGTAGACATCATGTAAGTTATTTATTAACTATTTTGTGAAATATAAAAAATATATTGTTTATAGGCATAACAATTAAAAGTTTGAAAATGTGCGAAATTTTCACCAAAATGCCAATATTTTTATAAATAAATGTAAACAATGTACAATGTGTCACAAAAAAAAAACATTCTCAGAATCATTAGGATATGTTGAAGCATTCCAGAGTTAATACCTTGTAAAATGACACTGGTCAGTATTGAAAAAATTGGCCTGGTAAGGATGGTGATAAAAGGTTCGGGGGGCAGCTAGAGAGGTTGATCACCGGTCATCCCTTAAAACAATACTATGACATTTTAAAGCTTATCATAATTGTGATGAAACATTACGGAATATAATAGGTATTGACAGTATTTGATCATCATCAATCCAAGAGAGGGGAAATGGAGAAAATCCCTTGCCCAGAAAGAGGTTAAATGGATGTTTACTATTAATACTGAAGCTCTGGAGAAGGACAAAAGTGAACACAAAATAGGGCAATATTGTCTGGGAAAGGATAGGTAAAAGTGATGGTAGCATTCATGGAAGGTGGGGTGTGTAGGAACAACACCTACAAAAGGAGTGGAAAGCCTTTGCTGCTGCCCCATGGATGGTAGAAATGGTTCTTCCAAATGTAAAATGGCAAAAACGGAAGCTGGCAAAATTAGGCGGGCTACTCTGCGAGAATGAAGAGACTTGGGATTCCTAAACAGTTTTTTTCATTAATACCAATGTGTATCTGTGTCGAACCGGTGCCTCTATTAAGGTATAAAAACCAAGTGAGAAGGGTACAACAACAACTGGAGGCTTTAGATAGGAAAAAATGACTTAAAAAAATAGAAGAAATAGAAGGCGAGGAAGTCAAACAGGAAAAAGGTATCAACACAGAGAGGGTAGAGTGGTTAACCCCTTAACGACTGCCGATACACCTTTTAATGGTGACGTTTAAGGGTACTTATTCCTCAGCGCTGCTTTATAACGACACTCAGAAATAAGTTTATAGCGCCCCCCTAGAGTCGGAAAATCTCTGCGGTCTCGGTTACCGGGGGTAGCCGAGTGTCACGGGTGTGTCGCCACGAAGATCGTCGCGATTA
>VIAB01022041.1:12780-23393 GCA_009801035.1 Oophaga pumilio
CGGTGTTTCTCGCATGTGAGATCCCAGCCGAGGGCCACAAAATATATACAGAGGGCCCATGAGGTGGGGGCCGCAAACTTGTGTCCCGAGGGCCGCAGTTGGCCCGCGGGCCGCGAGTTTGAGACCCCTGCTCTACCTAGTCCCTCCCTGGCTTGGAGAGGTCTGGTGTTGGATGCAAGTGTGTGGATTCTGGTTGATGTCCCCTCCTTACCTGAGAGCGGAGCACCACACGTCCGACTGAGGTGCAGTACCTCTATGGCGACTGGACCTCAGGGGCGCCACACTTACATATAGATAATGCGTCAGTAAGGAAGGGGGGAAGGTGCATATGCTCTGGTTCACCAGCCCCAACGCACATTTCACCCAAGGCTTTAGATAGATAAAAAATATTACTCCTTCTTATACCTTGTATCAAAATGAGTGCACTGAGTTAGCTTGTAATAGAACAGGTCCTGTTCACACTTAAAATACAGCTTCATAGGGTTAGATACAGGAAGATAAGCAGTAGCCCCAGCCACAAGCTGACAAAAGATGCTATAGATACATAGGAAAAGATTCTAAATAGCCTCGGAAAAGTTCTGAAAAATAAAAAATAATGCAGATACTTTTGCATCAACAGAGATGCTAAAAACGGTTGTCAAATACTTTTTGTTAGGTCATTAATATTAAATCAGTGTTGCTCCGAAACCTGGCCCCCTACCGATCAGCTGTTATAAGCACTGGCGCTGTGTATGGAGCCAGAACAGCCCTGCTCCATGTAATATGTAATAGCCGTTCATGGATACTATAGCTCAGATCCTAGTGAAGTGAATAAGTACAGTACCCAATGGTAAATTGGAAAATGGCTGATACTTTTGGACAGTAAATGGAATCTGTCACCAGGTTTTCGCCTTGTAATCTGAGAGCAGCACTCTGTAAGGGCAAAGACCCTGTTTCCAGCAATGTATCATTTACTAGGTTATTTGCTGCAGTTTTGACAAAATCACAATTTTATCTGTTGAAGATCTACCAATTCGCTAAATGCTGAGCTCTGTATAAGGCTATGTTCACATGTCCAGTAGTGACCAGTTAGAACGTATCCAGCAGCCATCTGTTGGCAAAAAAGTTGTGCAGACAATTTTTTCATCAGTTTTTAAATAACTGACTTCTGCTGGATCCGTTTTCTTAACATTGAAGTCTATCCGTTAATCAGCTATCTGTTTTTCTTTCATTTGTAACATCTGTTTTTTTGCTTACTCGATCCAGGACCGGATCTGTTTACCAGTAAGCAAAAAAACAGATCCGTTATAAATTAAAGAAAAATGAATGTCTAATTAATGGATCTGTTTTACATAGACTTTAATATTAAATAAAATGATCCAGTAGAGATCAGTTATTTTAAAACAGACTAAGAAGTTGTGTCTACATAACTTTTTTGCCAAGAGATTGCTGCTGAATCAGTTCTAACTGATCACTACTGGACATTTGAACATGGCCTTACCAAGCCCACAACACTGATTGGCAGCTTTCTGTAGAAAACTGCCAATTAGTTGTGGGGGCAAAGTTACACAAAGCAGGAGGACTACATTGCACGAGGCAACTAGTCCTCTAGTAATAATCTACTGCTGATAAAACACAAAGTTTAATGAAACAGCAACACATATCCCAGTAAGTAACACATCACAGGAATTGGGCTCATAGCCTCATGCTGCTCTTATAGCAAAAACCTGCTGACAGATTTTATTTCAACCTTAAACTGCAAAGACTCAAAAGAAATATTAACATTAATTCTTTAAAGCGGGCAGTAATTGCCTTGCTTTTTTTTTTATTCGTCCGGCTTTAATGAATAAGATGTATACGTGTAATCATACATTGAAAAATAATAAATTTGCATTAAAAATAAAAGCAAAGACGATAGAATATAAATCCCTATGAATGCTTATGGCATGAGACACAGTTTTCAATTCATCCAAAGCTGCTCTATTATTCTAAAGGTACAGTAGCTGCTTAAAAACGGCATTTATGTATCTGGACTATATTCGTGTAGTTCATTCAAGTCCTGTTGAAATACAGCTATTAAGAATGATTATAGCTCTTCGTGTAATGAGTATTTGAAATAACATTGCATCCTATGGAGAAACTGTGCACATGAGTGCTTTTTCCATCATCCCCAGACACTGTAACCAGCATTTAAGGGGATGTAATATTGTTGTTCTGCTTCACAGCGGCTCTACATAAAACGTATCTCCAACCAAAGGACATAGTTCCACAATTACTTGTTACTTTATCCCCAGTTTACCTGTACAGCGGTTTTACAATTTCATTGTCTGTCACAGCCAGACAATTGTTTAAAATGTGTTGTATTTTGGGGCTAAAATATGATTTGTATGTGCAGTTTATTATATTAAGTTTTATACTATTACACATGTCATATCATTCGCACCAAGACTCAGCGTTGGTTCCAGACAGGGTAAGCAAAGCACTATTTATTTGGGATATTTTTTTACCACTAAAGGAATCTATAGGGAAAATAGCATTTTTGAAAGGGGGCTACTCATTTAAATTGTATGTTGATTTAAAGTGAACCTGATAGCTGATGTTGCCCATACTTTAAAAGCCACCGGGGACCAAGCAGTTCTGGAAACTTTTCAGACAGGTGGGTCCCCGGCGACCTCTCCCCTCCCACTGCCCTAAATTGACAGGTCTTTGCCTATGTTTATTGCCATGGGAACCCGTAGACTGGAAATGACTCATTGACTAATATAGAAAAGTGTGTTCTAGCTATGCTCTGAGACCTGTACTGAGGTAATTGTGCATGAGAAATAAGAAGAAGCTGTACTGAGGTGAATCATCCGCCTCAGACATTGTGGGATTATGTTTCATTTGGGATAAACAGCAACAGTAATATGTCTTTGGAGTTTGAGGGGAAACCGGAGTACCCGAAGGAAACCCACACACAGGGAGAACATAAAAACTACTTGAACCCAGGAAAAGCCACTGAGCCACCATTGTGACCAAATAGCTTTTCAAAAAAGTTAAATGGCCCCCAATATAGCCCTTGGCCTCCACGTAACCTTCAAAACAGTTTAACTGGTCCCCACATAGCCCTCTGATCAGAATAATGATCCTCTATAGTCCTCCAAGCAGTATAACAGCAACCAAATAGCCCTCCAAACAGTATAATGGCATCCATATAGCTCAGATGCGCATGGGGAATGATGGAGGAGGCGTTAGCTCCCTGCTCCATCACTGCTTTCAACTGTATATGCCTCAAGGATTCAGATGTTTACACAGAGCCCTGTAGGTTTAGATTTATTTTTCCCTTAATAATAAAGACCTTCATTTAAAAACAGCATTTAAATTTGCTTGGTGATCTGAAGCATTTAAGTGTGACAAACATGCAAAAGAATAGGAAATCAGGAAGGTGGCAAACATTTTTTCACACAGCTGTATAGTAGTATAATGCACCCCGAGGTCACATATAGTAGTATAATAGACCCAATAGTCAATGATAGTAGTATAATGCACCCAATAGTTATACATAGTAGTACAAAGCACCAAATAGTTATTAATAGTAGTATAATACAATGCATTCTCATAGTTCTATATAGTATATAGTAGTATAATGCACCCAATAGTCATTCATAGTAGCATAATGCACCCCCATAGTCATGTATAGTAGTATATTGCACCCCCATAGTCATACATAGTAGTATAATGCACCCCATAGTCATATATAGTAGTATAATGCACCCCCAAAGTGATATATAGTTGTATAAGGCACCCCAATAGTCATTCATAGTAGTATAATACACTCCATAGTCATATATAGTAGTATAATACACACCCATAGTGATATATAGTTGTATAAGGCACCCCAATAGTCACACATAGTAGTGTAATACACCCCATAGTCATTCATAGTAGTATATTGCACCCTATAGCCATACATAGTAGTATAATGCATTCCCATAGTCATATAGAGTAGTATAATGCACGCCAACATTCATATAATATATAGTAGTAGACCACTTATTTAAAAAAAAAAAAATACTCTACTCACCTTTATTTTGCTCCTATACCCCGTGCGTCCTCTTGTGAAGTTGTCAGCTGACTTCGGGGTGCGAAGGGAGCATATGACGTCACTGTCCTGCACCCAATCATGTGGAAGCCAACATCAGCTGCTGGCCTCTGATTGGCCGGTAGCATGTATTGTCACGGACGGACTCAATGGGTCTGTCTGCAGCAATACACTTTAATTGGATTTGCATCTGAGGACGCACATCTAGTTGATGCTTCTGTTGATCCGCCGGGCCCCTGACCCAGCGGCCCTGGTTGCAGCTGTGACCACAATTGTTGCACTCTGGATGCTATGTAGAAGCATTAGTGTTTGATAGCTGAGTATAGAAGGGAAAGAAGAAGAGTGAAAGCTGCAATTCAATGGTCCGAATAGACAAAAAAATGGAGTTTGAATTGAATGGAAGTAAGTATACTTTATACAAGAGAAGTACAGAGCGTGATCAGGCAATGATATCAGATAATGGAGCATACCAAATCAGGAACACTATAGTATTAATTCTAAATCGAAGGTGTGTGTCAATGGGCCTTAAATATGTCTAGGGAGATCCACTTAGTGCAACCTGAAAAACCCAATGTGGAGCACAGCAGACGGCAGCCCAGGAATCCCGAGAAAGATGTGTAACGGTAATGGCCAGAAATAGTGCTATTCCTCATATATACACACACAGAACAGTTTTATTCGAAAGTTACTTTAAAGTACAGTTACCCTTATATCTTACTTTATTAGGTTCTTTTAAACATATTATGGGAAAACAAAATCAAAATGAGCACTTAGTTATTTTTTATGTTAATGTTTTATGTTAGTTTGTCTAATATCTGACATGATGCATGTTGCTTCTAGTAAGAAGTTTATTACATTTTATTTGTTTACTCCATTAACTTCAAACTTACATGCATCTCTCTATGTTTACAGACAAGCTTCATATTCTTAATTTGAATTATTATATTATAATTATTTAATAACAGCCATGATCAGGACGTTAGACTTCCACTCAGAAACAGAGAGAATTGTGGCATTCACCAGTGATAAAAACATTTCTTGTTTCTTTATTGAGTACACATGGCCACATTATGGAACAAAGACTCTCAGGAGCAGTTGTTTTGGTTACGCTTCATGTAGGCTATGATGCCTGATGTCATATTATGTTCTTACATACAAATGTTACTTTTTTATGTAACCATTGCAAAACTCAAAAAGGACACAGTATTCACACCACTAAATACTACCTGCAAATCTACTAATTAGTATCCAATAAAAGAATCAATTAGAAATATCATGGAGGGCAATTAACATATTTATAGATAATGGTCATTTAAACAAAGAGAACCAAATGACTTTGTAGTATCAACGCTGCCTGCTTCTTTAACAAGGAATTATAGCAATCACCACTCCTGGTCATTATAGACATATTTCCTCACAAAGCATTTGTGAAACTCATGTTGTGTGTTTGGTGGGTGAATCTTATATGTCTTGAATACTACATGCACTGGTTGCACTTTATATGGCTTTATTCATGGGTAATTATTTTGCTTGGCACGCCAATTTGAATTATTGTGGGATTATTACACCTGTTTATTATCCATCATCATCTGGATAATAGATAGATAGATAGATAGATAGATAGATAGATAGATAGATAGATAGATAGATAGATAGATAGATAGATAGATAGATAGATATGAAATAGATAGATATGAGATAGATAGATAGTTCTTTTGCATAATTGCATATACTGTTTTTCATAGTGATTGATGCCTGTTTACTATAGGGGCTTCCCTGCTTGTTCACCCACCAATATGTCGTTGTGTCTATCATGTTGAATATATGTTTTTTAATCTATATTATTAATAAAAATCATTTTTAATATTTGTATTTACTTTAGTTCTGGCACACTTGTTGTTTTGGGTGTCTTATTAAAGCTGTGCCTATGGGACCTCTTACCTTGCAATTTTTGTCTCCATACATTTATAGTTCCTTATTACCGTTGTTCTGTTTAGTCCGTTCACATTATGTGTTTTATAATGAAATGTGCCTCTTACTATTACATGTTTTTAGATTTTTTTTCTTTTACAAAACAAGATAATAGGTTTTCTGTTGGCTTCAGCTCATAGTGAAGGGTCGCTTTCTCTGATCTGTCAGTTGTTTTTCACAACAGACTTTATTTGTGGTCCCAAAGGGCTATAATAAAAACAGAGGACAAATCATTTGGCACTTTTATTTCTCTTTTGACAAAATGTAGATAACCTTTCCTGACTGTTGGCTCTTTCAATGCCTCTTTTAGTATTTTCAAAAATACTAGTAATCTTGCACTAATGATCTATTACAAGTTTCCTGTGATTGTACATTAAATGTTGTCACCGCTATTAATTTTGCACACACGTGAAACTGTGCTTATGGCAGAGCTTCTTTTACATGAAGGGGATACTAACTATCATTCTATTAATTAAAAATTTTTTTTTTTGTTTCCAACGTCTTGTGTGAATACTGCCATTAATAATATGTATATATATAACATCGAGGACGTCTGTTTAATCTCTCCCTATTTTGCTGGTAAATCTCATATTTATTCTGTTATTATTTATATAGTGTGAATGCTTCAAAGCTCAGTTCTGTCCCAAACCACACTTCAAATATATCATCTATATGCTGCAATAGTAATGTTACGTAATGTACAAATAGACTGACGATATATGCTATTTCTGTTAGAAAATATGCCCCCAAAAATGTAAACGTTGGGGCCACTGGTATCCCCATTGCAGTTCCTGATGACTGGGTATATCAGAAAACAATTATGACTTAGCACAAAATTCACTAATTTTCAGATACATTCTAAAAGTGCAATCAGCGCCAGTGTGGATGTACCAGCCATCAACATCAATGGTAGCCATCTGGCTGTTCAAAATCAAAAATCATTTGGAGAAACTGTCCTGTATACTGCAAATAAGAGGAGAAATTTCTAAGTCATGCAATAACCAATCCAAAGACGGGCTCAGTAACTGAACCCACCCCTGCAAGGCTTGGTATAAAATACCAGTGAGGTTTTTTTCATAAACTCCAACATTCATTTTTTTACAAACTTATGAGAAAATACTCTTATTTTACTCTACTTCATAACAGTGATTGTAACATTTCCATAAATGAATAGATGAAATTAGATTTTAGCACTCCACGAATTTCAGCATCACCCAATTGTTACTAAGATTCTGAGTATAATATATTGTAATCATCATGGGAAAGAACCGCAATGTAACATTGTTTTCTCTGCCCCTTTTTTATCCATTATATTACTAACTCATCATTCTTAATAAGCCACTAAAGGGCCTGTTTTCCTCCTTCGGTTCGGTTTGATTCTGCTTCAGTATAAATTAAAGCTTAAAGAGAACCTGTCACCAGGTTTTCCTCATGTAAAGTATGGGTACCATCTTTAACCGCTCTGTTACAGGATTCTGGTATGTTTCATGTATATTCCCAATCCTCAATGCTCTGCACAAAAAGACCTTTTATTATACTCAAATACCGATAGGTGTCTATAGTTTTGACCCGGCGCCTCCTCTTACGATTTGTCCCTACTTCATGTGGATGATGCATCTTACGGTATGTTATCCACACAATCTCTTCCATGCACAGGAGCACTTCTCTCTATCCTGCTGAGAGCAGAGCTAAGTACAGTATTGCGCACGTGAAAGGCCAGATGACCTATAGGTAAAGCCGGCACATATGCACTACAGTGCTTTGCTCTGACTTAAGCAGGGCAGAGAGAAGTACGCCTGCATCTGTGCAGGAGCGCAATGGTTGACACTGTGAGAATGACGTAGGACGTATCACCACACGAAGCAGGGAAGAAAGATGATGATCATAAGAGAGGAGGCGCTGGATCAAGACCAGAGATGCCGATTGGACTGGACCACACTGTCTGTGAGTATAATAAAAGGACTTTTTTGAGACTTGCATGGAGATTGGGGACATGCATATGGCATACTAGAATGCTGTGGAAGCGGGCTTACCAGTACTGGACCAACTTTATATTGGGAAAACCTGGTGATAGGCTTCCTTTTAACGTCATTTAATAATTGTTGTGAAAATAAATCAAGAGCTGAACCGGCAGAAGAGGGCAAATTCACTGTAGATGGAGCTACATCTGTGAAGTTATTGAGCTTCTAAATTGCTTAGTCCTCATTAGAGACATCAACTAAAGGACATGGTCAACTTCAATCCTTGGTTGTAAAATGAGGGCTAACCCTAAATCCCAAGGGATGCATAATTAATATTATTTCTCCTACCACTTTATCATCAGTCTGCTGTGCATGACCTGCATATAAGCGATGTAAATTAATCTTGCATATAGCCTTTTACAAGTCAATTTCAAAATCACAAAATGTAATACTATTAGTCATGCAAAAATTAAGCCCCTTAGATAATGCTGATAAACAATCAACTGATAGGTGAATGTTAAGGAAATATAAATCAGTAACGGTGTACAATATTAATTGGTACGCAAACTGCACTGTATTGTCTATCCTTAGCAAGTTCTCCTACCTTTTCTAAGACATTTGCTTGTTCTTGACAATGCGTTTGTTGCATTTTCTGTTTTTGTCGACCACTTCTAATGTGGTGTCTTTGGGTTTCCCCAATATCAGTCACCTGGACATTAGGAGTGTCCATCATATACTGTTGTTGTGGTGCATCTTCTCCATAACAGGAGTCAAATCCCTAGTCTGCTGTCTAGTATTATGTATTCTTTTGATTCTTAAACTTGCAAATCCATTTATTCTTCTTGCTACTTCACTATTTCCCATTATTAAAATTTTGCTTATCGCTTAGGAACTTATTTATTTTTCTTTCCCTTTTATCTCTGCCTGAAAAGAAATTACTTTTTTTCTCAACTCTTCAATATATTCCAGAATTGATTTTCTAGTTTTTACCTTCAATTCGTCTCTCAATAGTTTTTTTTTTACGACTGAATGTTGCCTTTTCAATAAGTTTTTGTACAGAACGAGTCATAGTCATAGAATGTTCTACATGAAGCCGCTGCCATTCAGCAGAGAATTCCTAGCCTTCCTTGCCTAGCATTTCGTCTTTGTGGACCATCAGCATGTGGTGAATAATTACATTTGCTGCATTATTGAAATGAATTTGCAGTCCAAAGCTATTTAACTTCTTTCTATGTTTAAAAATGGCAATCTTCCGGTTTTGTGTTTTGCTTTTTCTTCTCCTTCTCCCAAGAGCCAAAATTTATTTTTTTTAGTCGACATAGCCATATGAGGTCTTGTTATTTTTGGGACGAGTTGTAATTTTCAGTGGCAACATTCTTTTTATCATGTGATGTACTGGAAAGCAGTAAAAAAAAATCCAAGTGAAATTGCTAAAAAAGCACAAATCAGCCATAAGTTTTTTTTGTTTGTTTTTTAATCATATGGCAATATGATTCTCCAGGTGAGTACAATCACTGGTATACCAAATAGACATAGCTTTGTTTGTTTTTTTAAGTGACAAAAAAAATTGTAAAATAAAATTACTTGTGTCACCATAATCCAAACCATGTAAGGTTTTCAGTTATGAATGATGTGGCTGTGTGAGAGCTTGTTTTTTGCGCTATGACATGACATTTATATTAATACAATTTTGGGGAGAGATACAATGTATGATCGCTCCTTAATGCATTTTTGTGGTGTTATGGAGTCTTAAAAACTTCAAACCTTAATTTTTTTTGTAATTGCAGAGTTTGCAGATCAGGTTAATTTGTTTCCTATTTTGATAGATTGGATACGGAAATAAGGATACCAACTATGTGTGTTTTTTTATTTGTAATGGGAGAAAAAGGAGTTGGTTTTAACTTTTATATATATCTTTTCTTCTTTGCATACTTTTAAACACATTTTTTTTCGCTATATTTGTTAGTCCCCTTAGGGAACTTGAACCTGCAGTCGTCTGATTGCTTCTACTATACACTCCAATACTACAGACGGCTTTGTATAACACAAATCACGGTCTCCAATGAACACCAGCCAGAATAGCAGACTTTAAATTCTACACAGAAGAATAAAGAATTGTGGCACTCACAGTGTACAAAAGAGCTTCTTTAATCCCTTAAGGACTGGATAATTTTTAGTGTTTGAGCATTCGATTTTTACTCACCTTCCAAGAGCCATACCTTTTTCCTATTTTTCTGCTGACATAACCATATGAAACCTTATGTATTATGGGATGAGTTGTACTTGTGAATGATACCATCCATTTTAACATTGCGATGTACTGGTAAACAGGACAAAAAAATTACCCGTACTAGTGCAGTGAAATTGTGAAAAAAACCACAATAATGCATTTGCTTTTTGGGGTTTTATTTTTAAGGTGTTCATGGTTCGGTAAAAATGACCTGGCAACATGATTTTCCAGATCAATACAATTTCAGCGATTACAAATTTACATATTTAAGTGAAAAAAAAAGAAAGATATTACAAAAAATATTTTTCTTTTCCAAGACTCATGACTTTTATTTCCATCAACAGAGCTGTGTGTGTTAGGGTTTGAGTTCCCACTGCTGCACAAGGGGAGT
>VIAB01022041.1:33103-46506 GCA_009801035.1 Oophaga pumilio
CCTCTCTACTATATCTATTAGGTGCGTTCCGCAGACCCCAACAATGTGAAGACTTGTTTTTGCGTGAAGAGCTGATGGTTTTTTTTAATACCATTTTGGGGTAGATAAAACATTTTGATTGCTTCTTATTGAATTTTTTTGCAGAGTTGCAATAACTGAAAGACCACAGTTTTGCCAGTTTGATTTTTTTTTCTTGTTACGATTTTTACCTATTAGATTAATTGATTTTATATTTTGTTAGTTTGGACTTTTACGAACGCGGCAGTATCGTATGTGTTTATTTCTGTATTTTTAATGGGGTAAAAAGGGGAGTCCAGTTGTAGAAATAGAAAAATATCCAGCATGTTGAATAAAATACAAAAGTCTTTACTGAAGAATTAAAACGTCGCACCAGTGTACATGGGCAGAAAAAATGTGCAAATCTAGCATACACGTTTCGGAATATACTCCTTATTCATTGCATGCATTAAATTCTGAAACACGTATGCTAGATTTACACATTTTTTTCTACCCATGTACAGTGGTGCAATTTTTTTAATTCTTCAAAAAAGAATTCTGAATTTTATTCAACATGCTGGATATTTTTCCATTTCTACAAATGGTTTCTTAATTGCAGCACTGCAGGTTTCCTTGCGTGGTATCCATTGAGAAGGTGAGCTGATATTTTTCTCTTTTTTTAGAAAAGGGAGAGCTTTGAAATGTTATGTTTTCTAATCTTTTTTACAACATTTTTCTTTTAGTCCCCTTAAAGGACTTGTACCTGAGATTTTCTGATTGCCTACACGATATACTGCAATACCACTGTATTGGAGTATATAGGACAGATCACCGTCTCGTCTTCATAGGAGCATTGTTATGGTAGGCAGCTGGCCCCCGACCCCATTGCAACCTATCAACACCCCGCAATCATGTGGTAGAGGGGATGATGGGCACATGAAAAGGTGCGCCCTGCATGCTGTAAGTGCCATTGACAGAGATTGACAGCTACATTTAACAGGTTAACAGCAGCTGGTGGCGCTTGCTCCACTTCCTGCTACTACAACCCCTGGCAAAAATTATGGAATCACCGGCCTTGGAGGATGTTCATCCAGTTGTTTTATTTTGTTGAAAAAAAACAGATCACAGACATGGCACAAAACTGAAGTCATTTCAAATGGCAACTTTCTGGCTTTTAGAAACACTAAAAGAAATTAAGAACAAGAAATGTCTTAGTCAGTAATGTTTTTTTTTAACCAAGCATGGGGGAAAATTATGGAATCACTCAATTCTGAAGGAAAAAATTATGGAATCATGAAAAACAAACAAAACAAACCTCCAACACATCACTAGTATTTTGTTGCACCACCTCTGGCTTTTACAACAGCTTGCAGTCTCTGAGGCATGGACTTAATGAGTGTCATATAGTACTCTTCATCAATCTGGCTCCAACTTTCTCTGATTGCTGTTGCCAGATCAGTTTTGCAGGTTGGAACCTTGTCATGGACCATTTTCTTCAACTTCCACCAAAGATTTTCAATTGGATTGAGATCCGGACTATTTGCAGGCCATGACATTGACCTTATGTGTCTTTTTTCAAGGAATGTTTTCACAGTTTTTGCTCTATGGCAGGATGCATTATCATCTTGAAAAATGATTTAATCATCCCCAAACATCCTTTCAACATCCTTTCAATTGATGGGATAAGAAAAGTGTCCAAAATATCAACATAATTTTGTGTATTTATTGAAGATGTAATGACAGCCATCTCCCCAGTGCCTTTAGACCTGACATGCAGCCCCATATCATCAATGACTGTGGAAATTTGCATGTTCTCTTCAGGCAGTCATCTTTATAAATCTCATTGGAACGACACCAAACAAAAGTTTCAGCATCATCACCTTGCCCAATGCAGATTCGCGATTCATCACTGAATATGACTTTCATCCAGTCATCCACAGTCCACGATTGCTTTTCCTTAGCCAATTGTAACCTTGTTTTTTCTGTTTAGGTGTTAATGGTGACTTTCGTTTAGCTTTTCTGTATGCAAATTCCATTTCCTTTAGGCGGTTTCTTACAGTTCGGTCACAGACGTTAACTCCAGTTTCCACCCATTCGTTCCTCATTTGTTTTGTTGTGCATTTCCTGTTTTGGATACATATTGCTTTAAGTTTCCGGTCTTGATGCTTTGACGTCTTCCTTGGTCTACCAGTATGTTTGCCTTTAACAACCTTCCCATGTTGTTTGTATTTGGTCCAGATTTTAGACACAGCTGACAGTGAACAACCAACATCTTTTTCAACATTGCGTGATGATTTAATAGTTTGATAAACCTCTCCTTTGTTTCAATTGACATCTGATTCATGTCAGTCCACTTGGTGCAACAGCTCTCCAAGGTGTGATCACTCCTTTTTAGATTGATTTTAGGTGATTCTATAATTTTTTTTTGCCTCAGAACTGAGTGATTCCATAATTTTTCCCCTATGTTTGGTTAAAAAAAATAACCATTACTGATTACTACATTATTTGTTCTTGATTTCTTTTAGTGTTTCTTAAAGCCAGAAAGTTGCCATTTGAAATTACTTCAGTTTTGTGCCATGTCTGTGATCTATTTTTTTTCTACAAAATAAAACAACTGAATGAACATCCTCCAAGGCAGTTGACTCCATAATTTTTGCCAGGAGTTGTAGATGCACCCAATAAGCGCTGTACATATACGGCACGCGTCATTAAGATTAATGCATACAGAAGGATGTTAAGCCTCATTCACACTTGAGTATTTGGGTTAGATTTTGGGTCAGTATTTGTAAGCCAAAACCAGGATTGGAGCCTACAGAGAGAAAAGCTGGAAAAGTTGCAGCACCATTGAGGTTTACAAATACTGATGCAAAATACTGATTAAAATTTTATTTGCATTGCATCACATTTTTTAAAACAAATATTTATTCCATAATGATTTTTAAAGATTAATTAATAGATTTTAATTGTCAAAATGTTCTTTGATGAATAAATTCTGTAGCTGTTTATTTTCTTTCCTAAAATGTAAAAGGATTATTTATGTTACCAATACATCATACATGCAGAGTGCAATAATAAACACAAGCCTCATGAATGGCACATGAATTGTTGGAAGATTCTCTCATACTGAAAAAACTGGGGGAAAAGGAAGACGTTATAAACACTGATCTTTGCTTTATATAATTGTCTTTGAAATATGAAATCTTGTTGAAAGAAGTATCAGATATATTACAAATATACAGTATAAACAGTATAAACACATTTATTTCCTAGTAAGAACAAACTTGTCCTGTCACCATAATGCATCATCATTTGCTAAATAGGTTTTTGATGTGATAGAAAACACAAATGAAAGTAATAATTCATGTGTCAATGAGAAAATGTACGAGGCCTACAAAAAATTCTCCCATGATCGCTGTTTATACCATATTTCCAGTGATGGGATTTAAATACACAATTAGGAGGAATAGTAGTGTTTTAAATAACCTTACTGTAGAAGTGGGCAATTAATTTTCGTGAAGGGCCACATGAGAGACTGTGACCGCTGCGGACAGCCAAACCAATACATTGAAATTAATTACACATTAGTATATGGGAGGGGGAAAACTTTTCAAGATGGGTGGTGACCATGGTGGCCATTTTGAGGTCGGCCATTTTGGATCCAACCTTATAAATGGCCCACCGAGGTGTATCCATATACATGTCCCACCCTGTATATATATATATTATACATTAATTGTATTGCTTTTTATTGAGCGGATCAAAACCAAAATTTTCAGATTTGTATAAAGTTTAGAAAATGCAGTAAATCCTACTGCTCCTATTATTCAGACTTTGTACTATGATCAGCAGCCTCCCCCAAAACAGTATGATATCCCCACAGTCACCTATACATAGTATGTTGTCACCACAGCTATTACACACAAAATAATAATCCTACAGCTCCCACACAGTATACTGGACCCCAAAGCCTCCATACACAGTATCATACCCATACAGCCTGCCAACAGAGTAAGATGGCCTTACAGCGCCCCACACAGTATGAGCCCCTACAGTCATCTAGAAGGAATGATACCACAGTATGATGGCTTCCACAAAATAGGAATACCTCCATCACAGTCTAATCCCCGTCAGCCCCCATATGATGACCCTGACAGCCCCACAAAAAGTATGAACCCGTACAGAGAATTATTACAACCATATAGTATAATCCCTCACAGCTCACTATTTGCAGAATGATGACCATCAAAGTTTGATTCCTTATAGACCGCATAACATTATGATGGCCACCATAGCCCCCCAAAATAATATGATGTCCCCCACAGCCCCTATGATCCCCCATACAGTATGATGTCTCACAGCCCAAAAACACAGAATGATGACCCCCACAACCGCAAAACACAGAATGGTGATCCCCACAGTATGATCCACCACAGCCATCCAACACAGAATGAGGACCCCATAGTTTGACCCTCAACAGCCCCAATACAGTATGATGGCCCCTACATAGTATGAACCCTTAAAGCTCCCCAACACAAATGGGGTCCCCCAAAGCCCCCCAACATGATGTCCCCCACAGTATCCAAACACATAATTATAGTCCCACATATTCTCACTACAAGTGAATGACAATAAAAATAAACAAACACTAGTGACCTCACCCCCATTTTCCTGGGCGCACTGCTTTGGTCAATACTCTGGAGATATAGACTCCACACCAGGCGCAATCTAATGATGTCATCACACCTGCTTTGGTGAGACACTCACACAGACTGAGGGGTGAAGGAGGGAGTTGATCTCTACATTATTTTCATTGTTACTGCGCAACGAGGAAGTAAATACCGGTGAATTTGAGTTGTCAGAATGAGGTGGAAAAGTCGACCACTGTGTGCAACCCACGAGTTACTGCTTCCAGCCCTTTTGCTTTTGAGGTGAATTACATATGTCTCAAATATTACAAAACAAGCACATTCTCCTGAATATGATTTTTTTGTGATTGCATTCGAATTCAGCTAGATGGTGGTCAGCTGTTATTTTGCTGATTCATACAGGGCAAGCAACCTCACTGGGTTGGATTATTTTGCCTAACCATCTTCACACTTTACAGTATATTGTTGGTTTTAGGAGAGGCTGTATAGTATGAATGTTTTATGCAACTGTCTCTCTAAGGCTGGAGTCACACTAATGTATGGCATCCAATGCGAGAGCTAATGACCCTCGGCTCCTGCTCTGCTGTGTGCGGGAGGCGAGTGTCATTTTACTGTGCTTCAATACTCTTGCACAGAGAGGATCGAAGCACAGCTGCGTAGGAGGTGGAGAAAGTAATTTCTCCATCTCCTCTGCTACAGGCGTTGGAGTATATCGCACCGCACTCAGATGATATACGAGTGCTGTGCGCTGTGTCACTCACACCCATAGACATATATGGGTGCAAGTGAGCGGAGATTAGGCCAAGTCTCGATGCCAGTCGCAGCATGCTGCGATTTTACACTCACGCCGAATACGGCAGAGAAAAAGTACACTGATTTGGATTGCCCCATAGAGTAACACTGTGCCGAGTGCTATGCGATGTTTTATCGAATACCACATGGCTGTATTGTACAGTAGTGTGACTCCGGCCTAAAGCTTGTTTCAAGCCTAGATCTTCAACTACAACATCCTTTTAGAGAAAATGGACATCACAGAGGGAATTCTTCTGCTCAGGATCCCTCTCTGCGCCAGAATGGACAACCACCCTTTATAACAAACTATTGCTCTCTGCTCAGAATGCTCAGCATATAATACTAGATTTCCCCACCCGCAGCTTTTCTCTGTCCATACCAAATATTGCTTTAATTAACCAGTTGTTTAGAAAACTTCAGCCTATGCCTATATCCTGTACAATCTGTAAACAGCATAGAATGTGAAGCTGTTAATAGCTTTCTGATAGCTTTCTGATATTATTATAGAATTATTTGCAAATTCTCTGAGATAATATAGTAAGAAATTGTTTGTGTGGCTCCCCTGAGGGTCCAGTCGCCACAGATGTACTGCAACTCATCCAGAGGTGTGGTAACCCACTCTCAGGTAAGGAAGAAGCACCACCCTGGACTCTAACATTCGCACCCAACACATACACTAGTTCAGTCAGGGCATCTGGGCTTACCCCAAGGGAGGAGGGCCTCATCTCGGGATGGCTAGGAAAGGTTGTTGGGGTGTGGGTGGAGAAGGTAGAAGGAAGGGGGCTAGTCAGAACAGGAGGGGAGCTCAAGCTGTGAGGAGCTTGTCTCTGGATGAGGAAAGAGAATAGTAAGAGAGAAAAAGAAGGAAGCTCCCGGAAGGAAGAAGGGGTCCTAGGGGCACGGATAGTGGGAAATCCTTCCGTGGAGTCCGATCCAGTAGTGGAGGGATCAGGTGGCAGTGGGGTACCAGCCCCCAAGCCTAGTGGAGGACTTCAAGACTCAGCTAGCAAGCCGGAGGCGGAGGTGTCTTTATGTGCTTCAGCTACATCCATAATTATTCGCCGAAAAGGCAGCCATAAAGGAGCAAGGGGACTTAGAGAACATTGCCCGACAAGGTCCGCGGCTGCAGGCTTGAGACACTGATTGTGTTGGTGCTGGGCTGGAGGGAGGAAGCCAGTGCAGTGAGACGTCCAGGAAAGGAACATATTGAAGGGAGTCCTGGAATGGTGTATCCTGATCTACCTGGGAGTTTGCTGGACCACTCACCTGGAGTATACAACACCAAGCGGACATCTGTATACACAAGAACTGTGATTAAAGCATTGGAAACTGCACCTCGCTTTGTCCTCTGAATTATTCCAGAGGACATGCACCACATTCACCGCCAACATTATCTTTAATATCCTAACTGCCCTGGGACATAGCTCTGCCTGTGGAGAGCTAAACCAACTCTGCTGCATCAACAGCTGTCCCAGTGGACTGAATCTGCAGCGTCGGCTAACATCTTTATTACCGAGTACCACAGGTGGCGTCATGAACACTTTATTACAAACTTTATTTTTCCCCTTTTTCATCATATTTCCCTTTTTATTGGACACCCAGGGCCACGGACCGGGTTACTGCTGCTGTGACACTGCCCCTTTAAGAAGCGGCCCGGTACCGAGTATCCCCACTGCTCTGGTGGGCGCTCCCTTTGTAATTAAAGTTGTTGTGAATTTATTCACATTGTTCAATTTCATGTAGTCATGTGGTGCGTAGTCACTAGACGGAAGAAGGTCCACCACTTACTGGTGGCATCCGCGGGTCTTCTCTTGATTATGTGGCCTGGTGCAACATCACATGTGCATCAAGCCACAATGATGACGTCGTTCCAGGATGGCTAATCAAAATAAGGGCCGCTGATGCTGCCAGGTGAGAGGTAGTTTTCTCTCCTGTCTCTGAAAACACCCCATGCAGTGCCACATTTTTCTGGCATTGGCCAATTACAGGGAAAACATCTAGCTGCCCATGACTTCCACAAGCAAAATCAGCTGTTTAGCATTTCTGCAGGAAGCTAGAAGAATGATGATCAGCAGCTCAAATATGTATGCAGATTACATTGTATCCAATGCAACCAGAGTGGTATTCCATGCAGTTTCTCAATAAATAATAGCACTTCAACAATTGAAATATAACAGATTAACAGATTTAAGAGTTATGCATACTTTCATCCAGAATTGTTTTATTGTTTATTTATTTCCAAAATGCAAAATTAGGACATTTTGTAAATAGTCTTCATTAAAAAATTGCTAGTACTTTATTGCAACAGTGTCTTTAAGTCCTTTATATAGCTGAGTGCTTTTTCAAAAATATTCCAAATCTCTCATCCCTTCTATCTGTGTTAGAGGTAACAGCAGGGTAGAGGAGGAGTTGTACACAGATCTCCACAGCATGGACAGGTTAGAAAAAAAAACAGAGGAGGAAAGGGCACAAAAGGGAAATCACAGGACAACAGAAGTAGAATAGAAGCTGTGATGATATTCTAGCCACTGAAAATTTCACCACCCTGGATAATCACACATTTCACAGTCAGCTAATATTATATAGTGAAATATTCCGACAGTAGTAACTATAAATTTTGGATCACCCTACAAACTGCACAAACTGTATAACAGGGCATCAGAAAATGAATAAAAGAATGAAGATTGCAGACTGAAACTTAGTGCAATTTTATTTTTTGAAGGTAACTACAAACATGTGTAAAATTCAGTCATATTCTGAATACATCGCTCAGATGGAGGAACTTGTACAAAAACACTGATATCTCTTTCACAACCAGTCTTTGAATAGAGGACACAGACCTTCAGCAATGGTTGGATTAGGAGACTACAGTAGTGAAGCACCTTTATTCCAATGAGGCAAAATGCCCCAAAGCGTTAAAAAATGTTCTAAAATTCAATCCATGCAATTTGTGTTGCACACTTGCTCATCTCAATTTTCACCTACTTCGTTTGGGGCATCACTAGCGATGAAGCAGAGTAGGCGAATCTCAAATTGGGCAAGTGTGCAATGTACATATTCTCTTGATTGAATTTTAGACAATATTTTTTACTGCATTTATTCATTGGAATCTTGTGAGTTCAATAAATGCTTTCGGATGTTATTCCTTATAGGAAAAGCTGTGCTTTACTATTGTAGTCTGCTTTGGCTTTTCCTACACCACTAGTTTACTGGAAGGTGAGATCCAACCATGGTCTAATGTCTGTGTCTGCTATTCAAAGCATGGTTGTGGGAGAAAGCGATATCGGTGTCTCCATATATGCTTTTGCAATGAGTATTTGATTTTAGGTGTTGATCTATGCCTTTTTACACCTGCCTTTACACCTGTTGCGTTATTGATTAGCTTGTGACTGTTTGTTTTCTACCTTTCAGATTTTTTATTTATTGAGTTTCATATGTAAAAATAATTTTGTATCCATAACCTTTAAAGAGAACCTGTATTTCATTTTTATGTCTTTTTAAAATCCACCATAAGGTTCCACAGATAAGGGCCCTTTGTTTAGTTCTAATTTTTATGGTATTTACAAAAGGGTCGTTGCACACAGGATTTTCTTGGGGGTTTCTTTATTCTGCTCTGCATAATTATTAACGTCCCTTTGATAAAGACCATAAAAATTTGCACCAAATAAATATTGATGCCCATGTAAGCAGGTTGTGGGATGCAATGACGGACAGGAGGCAGAGCAAGGGTTAACAAGTTTAATAACAGTGGAATACTCCATGCAGGGAGGTAAAGGGTTAAAAAGTATAAATGGAAAAGGATATTGTGAGATGAAGAACAACGGCTCAGATAATGGCAGTTCGGTTGTACACTTAACGTGTCAGAAGTCTCTCCATCTGTAGATGCTCCTTGAAGGTCAGTAGCACCGACAACAGCTAGCGCAGTGTTTGTCTAAGATAGTCCTTGTGATGACAGTGGTCTGTCTTCTGGCGGCAGTGGTCAGTGTCCGGTACCTTCCACTGAGCCCTAGTCCATATACTGCAGTGGCTGACAAGGGTATGGGCCACAGTCCTGTACGAGCCCAACGTGGCTCGGTAAATATTTACTGGCAAAGTCAGGGTGCAAGTGTCTGTCCTGTCACCGGTCACTCTTATGTGGCACGTGTGCTGTACTCACGGACACGAGACCGTTCGGCGCCTTGCTTTTTGGCCATCACCAGGTTCACACTACATGTCTCTTTCTCTCTGCTCCTCGCTGCTGGCGGTGGGAGAAAACGGGCACTGGCCTACACTGTTATGAACGCTCTGGATCTTACTCCTGAGTTTGGGCTCCGTCTGGTGGCTGCTGATAATAATGAAGCTGCCTTGGTTAACAGAAGTTCATCAGCTGGCAGTGATGATTGGCAATCTGGTGTTGATGACTGGGGAGATTTAAGTGAGTAACCTTCCTATCATCCTCGCCGGTGATTAGTTGCTTCCTGGTCTCTTTTGGAAGTCAGCGTGCTTTCTGCTTGTCCTGCAGCGTTCAGATAAGTTATTTGCTGTTTATTTTTTTGGCTTGTGTTTTTGTCTATCTCAGTTTTCTGCCCTACTGGATGGTGCAGCCAGGTTCCCCTATGGGGGCCTGCGCTGGATACTGTTTGTCAATTACCATTGTTTATGCATTTTCAGTTCCCTGTTATTTTTGCATCCGCTGAATTGCTACCTGTTCACACCAGAGACAGTTTATGTACCATATTTTTGGTTCTCTGTTATTTCAGTATCTGCTGTTTTGCTACCAGTGCACACCAGAGGTCTGATCTAGCGGGGGAGAGATCGTGTGGTCTCAGGGTTTTTGTATATCAGAAGTGTTGGAGTTTTTTCTAGTGTTTTTTCCGGATTGCAGAAAATGTTCCTTCTTGTCGTATCTAGACAGCTTCGGGCCCCAGCGTTTGCTTACTCTATTTTCTGCCTGCGTTTGTATTTCATCTTGTCTCAATGCCAATATATGTGTGGGGGCTACCTATTCCTTTGGGGCACTTTTCCGGGGCAGTTAGCTTTCACCTTTCTATCTTCAGGCTTAGTTAACTCTCCAGCTGTGACGAGGCGTCTAGGTCATCGTAGGTACATCCCACGGCTATTTCTAGTTGTGCGG
Organism: Oophaga pumilio; assembly: GCA_009801035.1. Lineage (NCBI taxonomy): Eukaryota > Metazoa > Chordata > Amphibia > Anura > Dendrobatidae > Oophaga > Oophaga pumilio. The sequence continues at coordinate 43,652 of VIAB01022041.1, forward strand.
TTAGTTTAGGGGTCTACAATCCATTAGTTTCCAACCTCTCTGGGTGTCTGGCTGCCTTGACTAATTTTTGCTACTGTCCTCCTCGGCTACCAAATCATAACACTACACGCTGCTGGTGCTCCCAGGACTGAGCATTCCTCTCTCTCACTGCTGCTCTGTGTGCACAGTTCTGCTCTGTGTGCAAGACTCTGCTTTGCTTTGTGCGCATGGCTCTGCTCTGTCCTGCTGCAGAACACCCGGGCTGTCTCTCTCTAAGCTGCTGCTGAGCACACTGCTCCCCTCAGCACAGCAGTCCTCCTGCAGATGTCAAGTGACCTTCTCGGTGTAGCCTTTTGTGGCGCCAGCACTCTGTGTGGGGAGGGAGAGCGTAGCACACCGCACGCCTGACTGCTTGTTGTACTCCGTTGGCACCAAACTGACCTGCTGCACGCGCTTTTCTCTTTTATCCCCCTGCTCCTGCGTGCTTTTCTCCTGTCTCTCCCCTCCTTCCTCGGTCAGCAGGAAGCTCCACCACTCTAGAGCTTCCTACAGGCAACAGGGGAAGGTCCTTCTCACTCAAGCTTCCCCCAGGGAACAGGGGATGCAGCCCTTTCAGTTCCAGACCTGGCACGCAGGTAGCCGCGGTCCGGTCATCCCCCTTACACCCATATCTCTCAAATCATATGGTAGACTTAAAAAGAAGAAAAAAACTTGGACACAGAGCAATAAGAATAAATTAAGAGAAACAAAAACTGCCTATGTTTGACCTAGTGACAGGTCCTCTTTAAACTGTCTTTTCTCTTGCAGGTTAGAAAGTACAGTGATTATGTAATGATGTATAAAAAAAAGGAAAGATGGCTTCATAATCTGTACGAACTATGTACAGGAAATGTTTTCTGTTAAGCCTTTACTTCAGAAGTAAGGCTAGGTTCACATTGCGTTCGGGCAATCCGTTTAACGGATCCGTTTGTAAGCAACACTAGAGCAATGTAACGGACATGTTAACGCACCCAGGGCTGGCGTCAGCACCCGGCGTACCCGGGCAAGAGCCGAGGCCCTGAGCAGGCAGGGGGGCCCACTCACCATCAGGCACCCCGGCGCGCTATTGCGCCAGTCAGCGGAGGAGAGCGGTGCCAGCGCCGCCATGCTTGCTCAGGGCCCCAGCACAATACTTACCTCTCCCCGTTCCTCCGCTGCAAGTCCTGTGTTTTCCGCGTCTCCTGACTGTGACATCTTAGGTCAGAGGATGCGGTGACGTCACCGCGCCCTCTGCTGAGCAGTCACACTGCAGAGCGGGAAGACGCCGGGCGGCGACGCTGGAGTCCGGAGCAGAGCAGCGGCAGTGGTAGCAGCAGGAGAGCAGTGAGGTGAATATTTATTTATTTATTTTTTTTTTTAATGTATGGAGGCGTGGGGCGTTATATGTGGGGGAGAGACATCCTGCATGGGGCACTATAAAGAGGGGAGTGACATCCTGCAAGGGGGAGTGACATCCTCCATGGGGCATTGTATAGGGAGGACATCCTGTCATCCTGCTTGGGGCATTGTATGGGGGGAAGATGACATCCTCCATGGGGAATTGTATAGGGAGAACATCTTGTCATCCTGCATGGGGCATTATATGGGGGGCACAGCCTGACTGGTGCATTACACTATGTTCCAAATTATTATGCAAATTGGTTTTAAGTGTCATAGCGTTTTTTGTTTTTTTTTGTAAATGAAACCCATTGATGGTATTGTGTCTCAGGGATCTTTGAATCACTGAAATCAATCTCAGATACCTGTGATAATTAGTTTGCCATGTGAGCCCAATAAAAGGAAAACTGGATGTTCCACATTATTAAGCAGGCCAGAGTTTCCAAGTAATATGGGAAAGAAAAAGGATCTCTCTGCTGCTGTAAAGCATCAAATAGTGCAATGCCTTGGTCAAGGGATGAAAACATTACATATTTCCCGAAATCTTAAGCGTGATCATCGTACTGTTAAGAGATTTGTGGCTGATTGTGAGCACAGACGTGTTCATGCTGATAAATACAGAATGAGGAAGGTTTCTGCCAGGCAAGTTCATCGGATTAAGAGAGCAGCTGCTAAAAAGCCATTACAAACCAGCAAACAGATATTTGAAGCTGCTGGTGCCTCTGGAGTCCCTCGAACCACAAGGTGTGGGATCCTTCAAAGGCTTGCTGTGGTACATAAACCTACGATTCAGCCACCCCTAAACAATGCTCACAAGCAGAAATGTTGCAGTGGGCCCAAACATACATGAAGACTAATTTTCAAACAGTCTTGTTTACTGATGAGTGTCGAGCAACCCTGGATGGTCCAGATGGATGGAGTAGTGGATGGTTGGTGGATGGCCACCATGTCCCAACAAGGCTGCGACGTAATCAAGGAGGTGGAGGAGTCATGTTTTGGGCCGGAATCATAGGAAAACAGTTGGTAGGGCCCTTTAAGGTTCCTGAAGTTGTGAAAATGACCTCTGCAAAGTATGTAGAGTTCTGACTGACAACTTTTTTTCATTGTATTAAAAGCAGAAACGTGCCTTGAGGAGCAAAATCATCTTCATGCATGACAATGCACCATCTCATGCTGCAAAGAATACCTCTGAGTCATTGGCTGCTATGGGCATAAAAGGAGATAAACTCATGGTGTGGCCACCATCTTCACCTAACTCAAACCTATAGAGAACCTTTGGAGTATCATCAAGCAAAATATCTATGAGGGTGGGAGGCAGTTCACTTCAAAACAGCAGCTCTGGGAGGCTTCATGCAAAGAAATACAAAAAGAAACTCACCAAAAACTCACAAGTTCAATGGATGAAAGGTGATATCAAAGAAGGGTTCCTATATTAACCCCTTCACCCCCAAGGGTGGTTT
>VIAB01022042.1:11075-26146 GCA_009801035.1 Oophaga pumilio
TGCGACTAACTTGCATCAAACTCGGCAGTGTGATGCCGGCCTAAAAGTGATTGTATGTATGGGATCACAAAGACAAGACCACTTTCTTCCACAAAATCAACTTGTCCATGGACGATGAATGGTGTCGCTGCTCAGTCCCATGCGAGAAAAGCTTGTGATGGCATACCGCTGCAGCTAATCAGCAACCACTGACTGACTGGACGTCACCGTTGCCACCATAGCCAGAGGCGACAGCAAGAAGATAGTTTCTTCCTGCACAGATAGAACATCACCGCTGTTGACAATCAGTGGCTATTGATTGACAGCAGGGCTCCCAAGTCGTCTCCAGCCGGAAAAAGAAGAGACTTAGGGGGGAAAACAGGCAGGGTGCAGAAAAAGAGCACAGGGCCGGCAACTGAATATTCTGTGTTTTTTTGACTATGGGCCCTTTTTAGAAAAATAAAAATAAAATACATCTCCTTTAAAACTGTCAATACTGATCAGAGCTTTCTATTTTCTTCCAAAAATCTAAGGTGTGGTGGAAATAACATACTGTGGGAGACAAATGATCGGCCATGCTGGAATTTATTATTGAGCCTTCTGGTGATATCACTCCCCCATAGATACATAACGTGGGTTAAGCCGAGCTGAAAGGTACGTATTAACAAAAGGACAAGGTGTGATTGCAAAACAGTTTCCACCCTACCACAGCCAGTGTACCCCCGATGTGCCGGCAGACCCCCGCAGGTGCCAGGGACGATGGGGATCTTAGTAAAGACACTCTATAGGCTTGTGAAGTGAATGGTGGGGGCAAATAGGGGGTCCGAGGGGACACGACAGGCCAAGATTATATAATAGCTGCAGCTTTATAAACTAGGAGAGCGACGGTCTCTTACCGCATGCAACTGCGAGACATGATTCTCCAGGAAGGTCTTGGTTTCGGAGTACAGCTTTTCTCCAAGAGGTTCTGGATAGGCGACGCAGAGGGCATATATATCGCTGAGCGGTCATTAAAGAAAACAAGTAAAAAGGAAATACAGACCTGGACGGTCACAGCCCAGGCATGGATGAGTACCTCTAATCAATGAAGGCGTAAAGAGAGCGTCTGTATCTGACCTCCCAAGTAGAGGCTGAAAACATGCCTGCCGTACCGTCTCCTGCATTGTAAGGCTGCCAATTCATCTGTGACCGTAAGTGTTATCATAGGGAGCGCTTACACGATCTGACATTCTGGAGTACACACCCGCTGCCTTCAGCGTATGTAAAAGGTTTCCTAAGGTACCAGCAAAGCGCTGCCAATAATAACCCTCACAGCCGTGCCAGCATGCCACAGGCTAAGAAACGACAGATACGCCGGTCTGAAAATAGTGCACGCTGGCACCACGCTAGAGATCAAAGCCGCCCTGGAAGAAAGCAACACGTGCAGCTCCTGCCAAGCAGTTCCTGACCGAAGTCTTCAGGATGAGAAGGCACACAAACACACGGATCAGTCATCACCTACTAGTAAATCCACTCCAGGCTTCTCTATTAACAGGTGCTGGGGACAGGACGGACAGAAGCCGGCGGAGCCGCCAGGTGCGGCACATGACCACAACCTACCAGCAAGAGGCCGACACAGGCTGTGCGGTAATGGGAGAAAGATCCACAGGAGAGCCTGTGTAATCCTCGCCAACTACGAGGCCATCTTACGGATTCCTCAGCACTTATTTCTTGCCAGACGAGCTCCTCTTAAAGGGAACCTGTCATATCCAGGAACCCTATATAGTCACAAACATAGGGTTAATTTGGAGATAAACGGCGCTACAATCCTGCCTGCCTTAACTAAAGCGGCGGCTAGAGAGAAAATTAACTTACCTTGTACTTCCTCCCTGCGTCCCCTCGCTTCCAGTAATCGGGGCGGTGCAGGGAGCAGTCATAGACTCTGCGGCGTGGCGAGCCGATAGCCCTTTCTGCATTGTGTCCCCAGTACGCAGAGCTGACTGTATAGTAAGAGGTGACGGTAATCGCTCCCTGCATCGCCCCGATGAATGCACACGAGCGGCTGCAGAGAAGATACAAGTTCTTTTCTCCCTGAAGCCACTCTTCTAGTAAAGCATGATTTTGATGATATTTACTTGCAGATTAACCCCAAATCTGCAGGTAAATAGCGTTTCTGGAAATGACAGGTTCCCTTTAATAATTTTGGTGCATCTGGGACTGGCCACAACTCATAAAATAAAAGTTGTGCCACTTTTCATATGAAACTTAAAGATTAAAGAATCCAACTGCATGAAGACCACACTCACATTTCAAGGCCATTGACATAAACCCAATTTGTCATGAGGGGTTTGTATCATTTTGGTTGCAACTGTAGCTGGATTACACTGCCATTTTAGACACAGATTTTCACAGTAAGTATGCCAGCCTCATCAGGTCTGCTTAATAAAGCAAGTATTGTAAAATCTGGTAAAAGATCCACATTCCGATCACTTTTTTAATCTAACCAGATTTTCCACGGCAGGTTTTTAGCTCTGTAACCTTGATCTAACTTTCAAACTCCGACAACTGATATTTTTTTCCCGCTACAGAGGGTGGTAAAACTTCCAAACGAATAGTTAAAAAAGCGGGCGTTCAGTCATTGTTTGTGAATAAGGGTAATGAATTAAAGCAAAAGTATTTACAAGAATGATTTATTTGCCAAGATTTCCACCGCTTTGGCCGCTTCTCACAGAAGATCTGCCAGACGCCGTGTTCAGTGCTCCGCAGTTCCCTGGACGTGGGCCAAAGCCTACAACTGAGAGGACGTAACTCGTGACCTTACATCCTCATGTAAAACATTACCATCATTTTCATGTGAATATCCGCATTTTAACAATAAGTCGACTTTAAGTCAAAATAGCTGTGCCTTATTTTATTTTTTTACTAATTTTTTTTTTTTTTAAACAGATTTTTTTTTCCATATGATGCTCCCAATTCTCTGCAGTCAACCCCTTCTTAAATACTATAGTCTCCCTTGTATAAATAAAAATACCTCAATCACCTCCGCACCGGCGTCGTTCCAGCGATGTCGGAGTCGTGTCTCGCGATATGGTTATGCCGTGTGATGGCTGCGGTTGCTAACGGGGTGCGGAGCTCACACTTCCTTCTTTCCTCCTCCTAGGGCAGTGATGGCGAACCTTGGCACTCCAGCTGTTGGAGAACTACAACTTCCAGCATGCCTTAACTGCTGCCTCAACTGCTGCAGGTTGCAAGGGCATGCTGGGAGTTGTAGTTTTACAACAGCTGGAGAGCCAAGGTTAGCCATCACTGTCCTAGGGCTTCCGTCGAGGGGGAAGAGCACAGCAGCTCAATAGAAGTCGCTATTTGGCTACAGGACACACACGGCATAATAAGGTCACACAAGACTTCGGAGAACCGACTCCAATATGGCTGAAATGACGCCGGTACAGAATATTTTTATTTTACACTGGGGAACATAATGTTTAATAAGGGGTTGTTGAAGCACTGGGCAACCCCCTTAAAGTCAATCTAAATCCATCTAGCCTTATTGCTAGCTCCTCAGTGTCCCTCCTCCCTGCTGCAATCTCACACAGCTCAGTACAAGCTGTAGGTAGGCTTGAATGTGAAAAAAACCTGAATAATCTGGACTCATGAATTCTTTTCATGCTTTTGCTGTATTTACAAAACGCTCACTTTAATACCAGGATTACTCAGCCATTCTAACATGAATTTTCAAAATAAGTACACCAGCCTCATCAAGTGTCAGAGCTAGGGTAAGGTAAAAAAAAAAAAAAAATTTGTGAGAAATCTCATGATCTTTCTGTGTCTCCCTCGCAGACATCTCAATGTGCTGACAGTCCATCATGTTTTGACCAAGATGGAATTAAAGAGAATCTGTTATCTCGGAAAAACACCATTTGCGTACAGATATAGGGTTAATCTAAAGGTAAGCAGAGTTACAACGCTGCCCGGCCGGCTTTCTGAAAGTGTGGCTACTGGGAGAAAATGAACTTATTTCCACCTGGGAGCTGACGGCTTTCAGTCATGGGGGTGGCTCCAGTCACCGATCACTATACTATGAGCCGCAGGAGCGCCCTGGCACATTGACGGACAGCCGGCTCTGCACAGATGCACCACAGAGCAAGCTATGAATCAAAGTGACAGGGCGCGCGCCTACATTCACCGCTCACAGCATAGCAAGTGGTAACTAGCTGCTCCATGCAGCGTGCAAACAAAGTACAGGCGCTCGGTGCACCATGGCGGGGCCAATCTTCCCACCTGGTTGGTTTCTCTCAATCTCCACCCTTCTCTTCTATGAGTGACAGCTCTTGCTTAATAGATCCAAAGAAGGGCGAAGATGATAGAAACAGGCAGGTGGGAAGCTGCATTTAGAGGTTTGGACCCGCCATGGTGCACCGAGCGCCTGTGCTTGGTTTGAACAGTCATTCTGTGCTGAGACAGCCTTTAAAGGGGTTGTCCTTTCAGTGTACGTGCTGGGGGGGGGAGGGATTCATAAATCTGCGGTCACACGCGCTGACTGCAGACATATCGTTTTTGATCAGACGACCCCTTTTAAAAGGAAACACGTCACCTTGGAAAACGCTGTTTGTTTTTCAGACTACAGTAGGAGCTCGGGAGGGGGAGGATGAGAAAGAAGGAGAATTCTCAGATAAGATATATTACAAAGTTCCTTATATTCGTCTGAATTATTGATTTATGCAAAGTTTGCTCAAAGCAAAAGTTCCCATTTAAAGTAAAATTGAGCAGAATAAAATAACAATAGAAAAATTTTGAGCCAAAAATGTAAACATGTAACAACGCCCAATAACTTTCGCGGGACTAAAGCCTTCAGTGCCTAAATAGCCACAGGAATATTTGGCTTTTGAAATGACGCGTTCAAAAGGGTAAATATTTTTGAGGTTTTTTTTGGCATTTTAGTCAAATTCTTGTATTGCAAAAGAAGTATGAGTCTATAAAGAAAACAAAAACCAACACAGTCACACCCGACGCTATAAAATCTGACAAAGCACGAATATTCCAGGAAGGATACGAGAAGCGGTCATTCCATGTTGCCCTCTCGACGTAATCCAACTTGACAACGGCGTTGATGGTCGTTAAAAGCTTGTTCCATGTCTCATCAAAATCCACGACTCGTGGCTTCAATGACATGGTGGGGTTTTAATGTTAAAACCTGCAAAAATTAAGAATAAAAAATTAGAATCCATTCCATCACCCACATTTGCTAATATTCTACCTTTTTTTCTAATTCCTACTTAGGAGGTGGTTTCTCTCTTCTACATTAATCCTGCTGGACGCCCCTTAACGACTCGACTGAGGACTCTCTGGCGGCTCCATCAGCATTTGCTGTGAAGCACAGATAGTCCTCCGCTTCCTCTGTGCTGGGGTGTAACGGGCTTATGAGGTCGTATCCCGGCTGGTTCGTCGAGCCAGAAGGCTTCTCGCAGTAGAGAGAATTCACCCCTGCGCTTCTTGAAAGATAAACCGCATGTATTGCGCCAAAACTTCTTCATAAAGTTATGTTTTTAGGTTCACTTTTTTGGATACCCCCTGCTTGTTAGAGAGGATCCTTCGCATTAAGGTTCTCCTGCTGGCGCGCTCAGTCATCACCTTTATTCTTGCTCAAAGTGTATTGTGTCCCTACAGCTCCTCCGCAGGGGAAATGAAGAATTACACCACGGCAGATTCAAATCATTGCGTTGTTTGCGTAATGCAGGACAAGACTGATCCTCCGAAGTGAGAGATGCTCTTTTTAACTGCTCTCCACCATGGCCAAGAGATGGCGAGAAGACCACCCCCCCCCAACACCTTAAAATAGCTCCACATTGCCCAACAGTGTATATGAAAGATGGGTTTTGTTCACCAGACAACTCTACTAAGTAGTCCAACAAGAGGAAATTCAATAGAAATAGATAATAGAGCTGGTTCAAACTGATTGGCAGAACCCGGTCCGTCAACCATATTGGTAATCTGTGTGGGCCAGACGAGAGCCCTGAGAACGGTGACCTACATGATGGCATCTAGGACTCTGCTTTTGATTAGCCAGGCCTTGTGGAAAGTCACATGCGTGTTCCACCGCAATGATGATGCTGAGCCAGGCCTACTAATCAGAAGCAGAGCCAGGGATGCCGTCCGGTAAGACGCAGTTTACAGCGCTCCCGTCCAGCCGACACAGAGAAAATGTCCTACAAAGTGACAGTGGTGACATCTTCTTATGAATTAGTGACTTGGCTGCTCATCCTGGGCTAGCTCTGGTATAAATGCAGCTCTAAGGAAAATTGTGAAATCTCTGTTCATTTGTTATTCTGTCCTGGGTGAAACCTTATAAAATATTCACCAGGCAAATATCACATGCACCCAACCTAAGGGGCAGTCCTACCTCAAGAACCGCAAAACGTAATATGCCAAAATAAGGCATCTGGAAGTTATACGGAGGGGGCTTCTACTGTGTGCCAGGACATTACATACAGTAGATGGCCATGACATTGGCGCGTAATGTCACTGCTGTGGGGACAGGAGTTACTGGCCACGACTTTCCATGGTGATCACACCTGGGAATAATGGGAATATGCGATCTGTGAGAGGTGCAAAGACCAAGGCTTACAGAACCAACATAAGCGCCAGTCATGGTCATCATAATGGCCCCGCTAGTATGTAGATATCTAGATCTACTGCAAACCTAGAAATGTGTCTTCTGGCCAAGTTCACATGGATATGGTAAAACTCGGAATAATGACATCAAACAATGGACGTTACTACCTCCGTGTGCTCGCCCTCAGAGCGGATGGGTTTAGGAGCAGCCAAGACAAGCTCCGTACGCTTGCTCTCATAGCAGACGGATGTAGGGGCAGCCCAGACAAGCTCCGTACGCTCGCTCTCATAGCAGACGAGTGTAGGAGCAGCCCATGCAAGCTCCGTGTGCTTGATCTCATAGCAGATGGGTGTAGGAGCAGCCCAGCCAAGCTCCGTGCACTCACTCTCATAGCAGACGGGTGTAGGAGCAGCTCAGCCAAGCTCCGTGCACTCACTCTCATAGCAGACGGGTGTAGGAGCAGCCCAGTCAAGCTCCGTACGCTCGCTCATAGCAGACGGGTGTAGGAGCAGCCCATGCAAGCTCCGTGTGCTCGCTCTCATAGCAGATGGGTGTAGGAGCAGCCCAGCCAAGCTCAGTGCACTCGCTCTCATAGCAGACGGGTGTAGGAGCAGCCCAGCCAAGCTCCGTGCGCTCTCTCTCATAGCAGACGGGTGTAGGAGCAGCCTAGCTAAGTTCTGTGTGCCCACCCTCATAGCGAATGAAGTAGGGCCCAGCTAGACTCCATGTGCTCGCTCTCATAGCGGATGGGTGTAGGAGCAGCCCAGCCAAGCTCCATATGCTCTATCTCATAGCGGACGGGTGTAGGAGCAGCCCAGCCAAGCTCCGTGTGCTCGCCTTCATAGCTGATGGGTGTAGGAGCAGCCCAGCCAAGTCCCGTGTGCTCAATCTCATAGCAGATGGGTGTAGGCGCAGCCCAGCCAAGCTCCGTGTGCTCACCGTAGTGGACAGGTGTAGGAGCTGCCAAGCCTTAAAACGCACTAGTCTTGTATGAAAACTGGACCAGATTAGACCCGGGGTGGGCAACTTTCCTGAGGGGCCACATGAGACATCGTGTCTGTTGTGGAGGGCCGAACAAATAGGCTGAAATTAATTCTGCTCAATAGTAATATAAACTATAATTATTTGAGATTAATTGTATCAAATACTATTGAGAATTAAAGTATGCTGACATCCCCTATATACCGTATGAGAAGACACACAGCCCCCCTATATACAGTATGAACCCCGATATAGCCCCCTATATACAGTATGAGCCTGCACACTGCCCCTATATATCATAATAGTCCACACACAGTCCCCTCCATACAGTATGAGCCCCCATATGGCCCATCTTGAGGATGAGGAAAGAGATGACAGCGGGTGCTGGGTACATGGTGCTAGTTCAGCCCTTCGGCTGACTCAGTCCGTGATCCGGACTGGAACAGCCAGAGGGCCGGACGTGGCCCTCCCTTGGGCCACAGTTTGCCTAGCTCTGGACTTAATACTATGATTTATTCTGCGCAAACCTTGAACGTTGCTCATGTGCACTAGCTTGTGTCACAGCTCACCTTTATCCTCTCCCTACACAGATCACAGAGCATGCCCAGCACACGTTCCCATAGAAGTCAATGAACACATCCAGATGATGTTCTATGGTTCACGTGGCTGCTGTAAAGAACAAGTGTCAGTGCTGATAACAGGAATTCAGGCAAGATGGCTATCCTCAATAATGTACAGAAAAAAAGAAAAAAATGGAAACATAAGCAAAAATAAAAAGGTTGAATCATATACCTCTAAATTTCTTAAAAAAACAAACAGACAAACAAACTAGGTGATAAAGTGAGAATCTGTCACCAGGAAATGCTAATGCAAAATACAAGCCAAGCTTGATACTCCACATGGCTGCATCTGGACACTCGGCTGCATCGGTGCCCTCCGTGTAGCCATGTGGTCTGTTCTTGGCCAAACCAGCTCTATATTTTACCCATGGCATTCATTTAATGCACAGAATCCGCACAGTTCAGTGAACACAGACAAATTCACCTGCGTTCAATAGACGGCAAGGATTTGGAAGCAGCGGACATAGGCTGTGTCCAAAGCGCTGCCACTTCCGGATCGCCTGCACCCGGCCTAAGCAGTCACCACTTCTGTAAATAGCATTATTAGTAAATTCCCTACACTTCTCCCTATCCTGCCATTTCCTTACATGTATTTCTTTTTACTTCACGTCGTATGACGTTTAGTTTGTGAGGAGTCTCAGGATGTACAGTGCTGCTCGCCATTATTGACACCCCTTCATTTTTTTCACAGACTGTAATATCTTCAGGAATAAATGGAAATGTACCAAAGTTATATCCTTTGGATTTTTTAATTAGTGACTCAAAGTAATATAACAATAAATCATTGTTTTTCAACTTACATGTTTCAATTTCAAAGAAGAAACAGAATAAACCGCATGTGCGGCAATAATGGAGCCCCATAATTAATACTTGGTTGCACACCCTTTGTCATTGACGGCCTCCAAACGTTTCTTGTAGCCATCTTTAAGCTTCTTGCACTTCTCAGCTGGTATTTTCTCCCACTTTTCCTTTGCAGTTTGTTCAAGCTCTTGAATGTTTGCAGGGGTCTTTTTCTCAATGGCAGATTTCAGCTCACCCCAAAGATTTTCAATGGGATTGAGGTCAGGACTCATTGCTGGACATTCTAAAACAGCCCATTTTTTATTTTTCAACCATTCCTGTGTAGTTTAGGATGTGTGCTTTAGGTCATTGTCCCGGGTAGGACATTTCGCTCTAAAATTTCTTGATAATTCTCTGATTTCATGATTCCTGTGATACGGTCAAGGCCTCCAGTACCGGATACAGCAAAGAATCCACACAGCACTATGGATCCTCCACCATGCTTATCTGTTGGAAGGGTGTTCTTTTCCTTATAAGAATCATTGCGCCGTCTATAAACAAACTGTTGCACTGCATTGCCAAAAAGCTCTAATTTAGTTTTATCTGTCCACAGAACATTTTTCCAGGATTGTGGTTTGTCAAGGTACTCTTTGGCAGAGATCAGTTGTTCCTTTGACCCAAGACTGTTCCATGCTGGCCTTCAGGTATTTGGATGTTTGACGTTCGTAGTATTTTTCCCCCATTCGCACCAACCTTCAAAGACATCTCGTCAATTTTACTCTTTCCGCCATGCCCAGGGATGTTCTTGATGGTTCCATGCGTGGCAAGCTTCTCCATAACATTGTGCATTGTTGAAACTGCACTGGGATACCAAGGTCTCTGGAGAGGTCCTTATGCACTTTGGAAATCTTCCACATTATGTACTTACACTTCATTGGTGCCAATAACAATGAGCAGGACAGTAACAGGAGGCTGGCACTTCACTCCCTTACCGCTATCTCCTTTCCTAACCCAAAAAATCATCAGGGAGCGGTGCTGCAGTTACTTTCCACAGCTACTGTCACCGCTGTCCACTGATGACATCCTGGTTCGGTAGAGGTGATCGAGAAGTGACCACGTCTTCAGTCGCCGCCACCGTCACAGTTTCTAACGACGCAGTCTCTTTCCCTGAAATTAATCATCAATGAGGATTGGTGATAAAAGAAGGGTGAGTGACAGGCAGGAGCGCCGCTCCACAGCTTCTATCACCACCCTCAATTGAATCATCACAAGGAAGCGGTGCTGCTGTCACTCACCCTGCTTCTATTACCGTTCCGTGATGACTCATTTCCGGGAAAGAGACTGTGGTATTTGAAGCAGTGACTGTGACTGCAGATGTGGACACTTCTTGATCACCTCTACAAAAAGCAAGATGTAATCAGAAGACAGTGGTGACAGTATCTTTGTCCTGTTTCAGAAGGTGTGATAGAATCTGCAGAGAAGCGAGTGCAGCGCCAGCCTCCGGTGACATCCCATTTGAGACTCCACTCAAACTTTCACTTACAGGAAGTAAAAAAACAAACAAACAAAAAAAAAAACACATAAGGAAATAGCAGGATAGGGAGACGTGTAGGAAATTTATTACCAAAGATAATTACAATAGTGATTATGGCTTAAAGAGATATAAGTGTATCTTTATAGGTATTCCAGTACTTGGAATGCTAATACCTCTGTAATGCACTCACTTTTAATTACATTGTTTGTCCAATTCAATCTGAAAAAAAAATGATGAGAGGTCTTCTTTAAACATTATAATCGGAACAGACAGCAGATATATGGTGAGTAAGAGGATCAGGGGAGGCTCTACTGCTCTAAGCACAGAAACCGGGCTGCCATAAACAGCAGCAGCCAAAGAGAACTTGTATTGACTGCAACCTGCGCTGGCCACGAACCACACACACATATACACACACACTTAGTAACTCCTTTCTTTAAAGCCAGAGACAGAAGGACCACCGGTCTCTGCTAATTCAGAAGAGAAGAGAGAAAAAGAGTGCAGCTACAGAGGTGTAGAGGTAGCAGCTGCCCAGTCCTGGTGCATACTTACACCCATCACCTCTCTGCCATATAAGACGACAACAGCATCATAAATAACACGTGGTGGATGAAACTCTGGTTACAGAATTTGCATTGGGGCCTAGGAGCTTCCAGTTATGCATCTGTCATAAGATAGTTCGAGCGTCAGTGTACGAGGCCTCACGTCCGACTATTAACCAGGTAACCGCCCTAGATGAAGACACACCGAGGACAAGCAACCCAACAGATAGACAAGACACAATGAAGGCTTTGGACACATTCATGGGAATGTTTTTTTGTTTTTTTTTTACTTAAGATGCATGTGTACTTGACTACAAATCATTTTTGCAGTTGGGTTTCATTAATGCCTTTTATAGCCTCGGTGAATGAGTGATCTGAGAATCTCTCAGTGAGCTCATGGAGACTTTGTAACTTTTTTTTTAATCTTTTTCTAAGCTCAGAGAATCTTAGTATAAAGCATCGCTCACACAAGCGGATACATTGGACGAGTGCTAGCCAACGTTTTATCGCCTAGCTCTCGGACCGATGTTATTCACTGGGGAAGTGCTGATGAGCGATTTTTTTCACTGACCGAATCGGTCAGTGAAAAAAAAAGATTTCAATGTGAAATCGGATCAAGTCTATGGGTGCGTGGAAAACATTGGACTGTACTGGGATGATATATGAGTGCAAGTCCAATTTCCACAGTCTCACAGAATGGAGAAGGTGGAGAAATTTTGTTCTCCATCTTTTCTCAGATTCTCTCGTCTGACAGAATCAGAGCACACTAAGCTGAGACTCTAAGTAAAATCTGATCAGAGTCTCGTTTGGATAATCAGCCCGATTCTCTCAGATGACAGACTCTACGTCCATCTGACCGTAACCTCAGACAAAAAAAAAAATGTTACAAACCCTCCATCAGAACTAGCTCACTGATGGATCCTCAGTTAACTCATACTGCAGCAAGCAATGTGTAGGGAAACAAACTGAAAGAGACAAGCGGGGCAACATTTTTTTTCATGAAATCCAATTGCAAACTTTTTTTTTTTTTTTTTTTAAACAAAAATTAATGTATTTGAAAAATAAGTAGCACTGACACCCCAAGTGTCCATACTCTTTAAAGGGGTATTCCCTTCTCCAAGATCCTATCCCAATATGTAATAGGTGTAATAATATTGGCAAAAACCTCCAGTTAGAAATGTAGTGTAGTTCTTCTGATTTGCTATGCTGCTTACCCCCATGTGCAGAGTAACTAGCTGTCACTAAATGAATGGTCATAACCACTGATACCTAAGCTACTGCAATGCCCTGGACATGTCGTAGGCAACATAGCGAATCTGAAGAACTATACTACATTGCTAATTGGAGCTATTTGCTAATATTATTATTACACCTACTACATAGTGGGATAGGATCTTGGAGATAGGAATACCCCTTTAAAGGGGTTGTCCACTAATTATACATTGATGACCTATCCTAAGGATAGATCATCAGTGTCTGATAGGTCAGGGTCCGACACCCAGCACCCCTCGCCAATCAGCTGTTATTAGTGTCTGCAGCCCAAGGCCAGAAATACTCACTTGCCATGCTGCTCTGTCCGCCGCAGGGTCCTGCACATCTGCCTCCTATTGAGCTGAATACCAATCCGAGGCCACTATCAGAAGATGGAGAAGCAGGGCAAAGCAAGTTCTTCCGGCCGGGGGATGCCGACACTAATAGCTGATCAGTGGGGTTGCCGGGTGTTGGACTGCGGCCAATCAGACATTGATGACCTATCCTGAGGATGCGGGCACAGCCCAGAGCCAGTACATGGATATAGACCCATCGGTGGCACTGCCCGAAGCCGGTATGTGGATACAGACCAATCGGTGGCACTGCCAGGAGCCGGTACGTGGGCACAGGCATATCGGTGGCACTGCCCGAAGCCGGTACATGGGCACAGGCATATCAGTGGCACTGCCCGGAGCCGGTACGTGGGTACAGGCATATCGGTGGCACTGCCCGGAGCCGGTACGTGGATATAGACCCATCGGTGGCACTGCCCAGAGCCAGTACGTGGTAATAGACCCATCGGTGGCACTACAGGTGGCGGTGTGAGGACACAGACCCATCGATGGCACTGCCCGCAGGTGGTACGTGGATACAGACCCATCGGTGGCACTGCCCAGAGGTGGTACGTTGATACAGACCCATCGGTGGCACTGCCTGGAGCTGGTACGTGGTAATAGACCCATCGGTGGCACTGCCTGGAGCCGGTACGTGGATACAGACCCATCGGTGGCACTGTGCGGAGCCGGTACGTGGATACACTCATCGGTGGCACTGCCCGGAGCCGGTACGTGGATACAGACTCATCGGTGGCACTGCCCGGAGCCGGAACGTGGATACAGACCCATCGGTGGCACTACAGGGGGCGGTGTGTGGGCACAGACCCATCAGTGGCACTGCCCGGTGCCGGTACCTGGTAATAGACCCATCGGTGGCACTGCCTGGAGCCGATACGTGGATACAGACCCATCGGTGGCACTGCGCGGAGCCGGTAAGTGGATACAGACTCATCGGTGGCACTGCCCGGAGCCAGTACGTGGATACAGACCCATCGGTGGCACTGCCCGGAGCCGGTACGTGGATACAGACCCATCGGTGGCACTGCCCAGAGCCAGTATGTGGGCACAGGCATATCGGTGGTACGAAAGGTGGCGTTATGAGGGTGTGGACCCATCGGTGGCACTACAGGTGGCGGTGTGTGGGCACAGACCCATCGGTGGCACTGCCCGGCGCCGGTACGTGGTAATAGAGCCATCGGTGGTACTGCCCGGAGCCGGAACGTGGTAATAGACCCATCGGTGGCTCTGCCCGGAGCCGGTATGTGGGCACAGGCATATCGGTGGTACGACAGGTGGCGTTATGAGGGCGTGGACCCATCGGTGGCTCTGCCCGGAGCCGGTATGTGGGCACAGGCATATCGGTGGTACGACATGTGGCGTTATGAGGGAGTGGACCCATCGGTGGCTCTGCCCGGAGCCGGTACGTGGATACAGACCCATCGGTGGCTCTGCCCGGAGCCGGTACGTGGATATAGACCCATCGGTGGCTCTGCCCGGAGCCGGTACGTGGATATAGACCCATCGGTGGCTCTGCCCGGAGCCGGTACGTGGGCACAGGCATATTGGTGGTACGACAGGTGGCGTTATGAGGGAGTGGACCCATCGGTGGCTCTTCGTGGAAGCGGTCACACAGATAAGGTCACACGCAGGCAGCACATGTGCAGCGCTCATTAGTAAGTGCCCCTCACATGCAGAGGCCGGGGGCATTCTGACCTCCATGCTCCGGCCCTGCTCGGCTCTGGCTGGCAGCCTGTATTCCCACAGGACCTCATTGACGCCAGCTCAGGGGACGGTGCCCGCACAGCCATAGGACTGACAGAGGCCTACACATGTGTGCCGAGCATGGGCCGGAGAGGAGCTGCCGGCTCCCGAGGGATCCACGGGAAGACTCCGGCTGCAGAGCGCCGCCTGCTCCGGGGAGGAGGGGGGTAGAGAGGAGTGCGGCCGGTACCTGTCACACGGTCCCTGGGAGTCCTCCGGGGGAGATCATCAGCTGTCACCGACGCCGCTCACTCAGCTGCCATTACCTGGCATGCCGGCATGTACCATCCGCTCTGGTCATGGAGGGGGGAGCAGGCACACTTACTTACTGCACCACCAGCCAGATGTGTCTCCTTCCCGGCACCGGGCACAAACTAAGGCCCTCACTACTCCCCGCCAATCACCGGCAAGGCGTCAGTCTAAAAAGCGGGAGTGCGGGCGCAGACGAGGGCTGCCGTATCTGCCGTCCCCCGTCTGCGGAGTAGAATGGTCCAAAGTACGGGAGCTGCGGAGGCTCAAACAGCCTCGGTCCATACCCTGGTGACAAGGAGAGGGGAAGCCCGTGGTGGGCGGCTCGTGCGTGACCAGTGCTCGGACTGTGGAGAGCCGCTCCCGGGGACATGTCCGCCCGGACAGCAGTATGGGGAGTGCTGGGCTGTCTGCTCATCAGGGCCGGCCCGAGAGATCACGGCGCCCTAG
>VIAB01022046.1:11690-24031 GCA_009801035.1 Oophaga pumilio
CTAAGCGAGGTTCTGATTAATAATAGTATTAAATTTATGTATAAACACAAATAACTCCTGCCAAACAATTTTTGATCCAGATCTAGTGGAGCCGCCCAGGGGGATGGGATCTTAGGAGTATTTAAATTGTACCTACTTATTATTTTTTCGAGTCTTTCTAACTATTAATGTTTACTGTATTATTTATTTTTAAGATTGTTTTGTCTTATATGATTTGTAATCATGTAAAATGTATGTATATTCATGATTTTTAAAGCCTGTGTCCAATTAATCAACTAATCACGTCAATGCTGTCCCTAAAACGCATCGTGTGTTGAATAAATGAACACTTCTGATCTTACCTGGCTTGTTCCTGATTTCCTCCGCCTACCTTTCATCATTTTTCACTTCTTCTGTAGAAGTTAGTTTCTTTTTTAAATAAAGAAAGGTGGATTTTCAAGGCCATGCATTCTGCTACTTGCCTGTCTCGCCTCCAACGTCCAATGAGGGAGGATCAAGTTTGAGTCAAATTTACTGAAATTCACGATTTCATATTAATTCAAATATTTTTTAATTTGATTTGCGGTTTGCAGAAGAAAAAGGAAAAAAAAACTTTCCTGGCACCATTTACCACATTGTTGAAGCATCAGAGAACGGGCAAATGTCATTTTGCGTTGTTTTGAGGGCCTCCCCATATGTCCTGCAGCTATGAAATCTTACGGATTGTCATACCTTGTGCTGTGGTGGTCAGTACCGGGACCATCAGAGATCAACGATTCTAGTAGAGCAAAGTTTATACAGCAGAGTTATTTTCAATCTTAAGAGTCACTCGTTAATTCTCTCTCCTACATAGTATAAGCTCTTATGGTCAGTGGGTAAATCTCTCTCTTCTATAGAAAGTAAGCTCTTTATAGTCAGTGAGGTCCACACTCTCTCAATTTTTCCCTTCTGTGGTATACAAGCTCTTATGCTCCGCAGGATTCTCCCTCTCTTTCCTTTCCCCAATGTGTATTTACTGAGCAATTATAAGCTTTCCAGTATTGAAATTTTATTTATTAGCCACAAATCTAATTTTCTTGGAATATTTAGCAAATTTTAATTTCAATAAATCTGTTCATCTCTAGCTGGGGTTTCTTAAATGGCCTAGTGAACTCCTGTGAAACCATCACCGAAGACCTTTTAAGGCCAACTCAGACAGCTATTTGTATCTGTCTATTTCTACTTAATGAAAATATTCTCTTCAACAAACTCCTCTAATCTATTAATTATTTGCATTTACTTCCTGGCTCAGACTTGCAGTTAACTCTTCTTTTGCTGTTAGCATAGCATTCTCTTCTCTAGTGCTATTCACACTACCAATCCAACTGCAACATTGTGTATCTTCTTGTCATGTATAGTGTACAGTTCCTATAGCGTCTTGTGCTTGGGTGCGAGGAAAACACAGGAGACATAGGTTGAAATGAAATGACTTGTATTACTTCATACAAGCATGCTGAAAAGTTCACACAGTTTGCAGGAACAGCGACAGGAGACACAGCAGGCCAGAGTAACTTCAAGCACTACAATAAATCTCCAAAGCAGGTTCAGGATCTCTTCTCTGTACCGTAATTCCTCTGCAAACATGGATTCACCAAACAGCAGGTTTCCAGAGTCCAAAAGTGTTCCAAGGTTCCTCAGTAGGGAATAGCTGGAGTACAAGTCCAAGGTTTCCAGGAGTCAGGTCACAGACTGACTGAGGCTTGATTCAGGAGCACTGATTGTTCAGCTGAGGCTGCTTAAGAAGCAAGAGGGAAGAATCAGGGCGGGAACATGAAAACTGGAAACTCCAACTGAGGGCAAGAGCTGCAGAAAGACAGAAAGCAAAATGGCCGACGGAAAACTGAGTTTCAAGGAACATGTCAACAGAGACAAAGAACCTTACACTTCTCTGCAAGCAAGTGTTCAGTTTGTTTATCACTCATGTCTTCCTGACAAGGCCCATCTGCTTGCTGATAGCATACAACTCTTTAAGCAATTGTTTGTGGCAAGTTCTGGATTACCTATACATCTACAGAACCTGTTAATGTCTACATTCCTGGCTTTGAGTCTTCTGACGTTTCCTGCTCCTGCCTATTTGATTTTAGACTGTCGATCGCATTGTTCTCCCTGAGATAAGCCATGGGCCAACGTGTCAGCAGTCGTCTTTCTTATAGAGAACATAGGAGCGCTCCTGTGTATGGTAGAGTGGGCTGAGATGGCTGTCTGCTGAACACCATCTAATATGTTTAGTCGACTTATCTCTGCACTGCTGCCAACCACAGCATGGTGCGCAACACCTTGTGTGCGCTGACTCAAACTCCTTCTTTATGGAGCCTCAAAGTGATCTGATGTGTCAGAGTAGAGGGGGAGACAACATATGCCCCCAGAAGTCATTGAACAGTATTTAGAGGAAAGTGTAGAGGGACAAAAAAAAATATGTCGTGAAAGTCAGGCTTCAAGTACAGATGCAGTCAAATTAATCTGCCACTAATATAAGTGCGTGTGAAAGTAACACCCCTCATTTAACCACAGTAACTGGATCTTTGGGTTTAACCTGTGTGTTAAGGTGAATGCACGTTACAGCAGCTAAGCGTTCATAACATAGGAAAAAAAATATGGATTTATCCATTTCCCAGAGAGACTTTTAACCAAATGTTTTATATGTGGGAACATTTTAATCCACTGACACTGGGTTGTTAACTTCATAAACACACATTGAAGATGTGATCCACTTCCTTTACAATTGCCAAAGTGTTTGTGTGGTACAGAGCTTAATATTTCCACAAAATAAAATATCCGGCTCAAGGAGGAAGTTTTGCAATTTGTGTGGATATTTTATACACAGAAATGTTATAAAATGGCAAAATAATGTTAAGGTTATATTATTAAAAATAATAAAATCAATTTTATTCTTGGCAGATGATTGTACCAGGAGCTCAGAGGGATACCCTATATTTTCAGAATTTAATGAAGATGATAATTGCATCACAGGAGTTACATATGAAGAACATGCCTTCATTTCAGATATATCCTCAGCCTTTCACAGGAAAGACCTACTACCTGATCCTTTTAAACAAATCCTTTCTTATGATTCTAAAACACACAAAAGGAATATTGAGTATCAAAGAGCTCACAAAGTGAAGAAGCCATATTCATGTTCAGATTGTGGCAAATGTTTTAATCAGAAATCAAACTTTGCTGCACATCAGAGGATTCACACAGTGGAAAAGCCATTTTCATGTTCAGAATGTGGGAAATGCTATAGTATTAAATCAGCTCTTGTTATGCATCAGAGAATTCACACAGGGGAGAAACCATTTTCATGTTCAGAATGTGAAAAAAGTTTTCATCAAAAATCAGATCTTGTTAGACATGAGAGAACTCACACAGGGGAGAAGCCATATTCGTGTGCAGTATGTGGGAGATGTTACAGTGTTAAATCAAATCTTGGTAAACATGAGAGAAAACACTTAGAAAAGGAGACGATTTCATTTTTTGAAAGTGGGAAAAATGTGAACATTAAATCAAATACAGTTACACATCAGAGCATTCACAAAGGCAAAGGCTCGAAGCCATTTTCATGTTCGGAATGTGGGAAATGTTTTAACCATAAATCAGATCTTGTTAGACATCAGAGAATTCACACAGGGGTTCTGCCATTTTCATGTTCACAGTGTGGTAAAAGGTTTAACCAAAAATCAGATCTTGTTAGACATCAGGGGAGTCATACAGGGGCAAAGCCATATTCATGTTTAGAGTGTGGAAAATGTTTTAAGCAGAAATACAGTCTTATTACACATCAGCGCACGCACACAGGGGAGAGGCCATTCTCATGTTCAGAATGTGGGAAACGTTTTAAGATTAAACCGGCTCTTCTTATACACCAGAGAATTCACACAGGGGAAAAACCATTTTCATGTACAGAATGTGGAAATTGTTTTAATCAAAAAGCAGATCTTGTTAGACATAAGAGAAGTCACACAGGGGAGAAGCCATTTTCATGCTTAAAATGTGGGAAATGTTATAGTGTTAAGACAAATCTTATTGCACATCAAAGAATTCACACAGCGACCAGGTCATTTTTACGTGCAGAATGTGGAAAACATAGTATTAAGTCAAATATCACACAAGAGTGTATTCACACAGAGGATAAACCATTTTCATGCTTAAAATGTGGGAAACATTATAGCGCTAAATCATATCTGGTTACACATCAGAGGACTCACACAGGGGAAAAGCCATTTTCATGTTTAGAATGTGGAAATTGTTTTAACCAAAAATCAGATCTTATAAGACATCAGAGAACTCACACAGGGGAGAAGACATTTTCATGTTCAGAATGTGGGAAATTATTTCACCAGAAATATAATCTTATTACACATCAAAGAAGTCACACAGGGGAGAAACCATTTTCATGTCCAGGATGTGGTAAATCTTTTACTCGGAAAGCAAATCTTGTTGCTCATCAAGAAAACTCACATAGGGAAGAAGCTAAATTCATGCCCAGAATACTGGGAATTTTTGAGCCACGGGAAACATCTTCTGAAACATCAAAGAACTCACCAGAGAATTAGCCATTTTCTTTGAAGAAAAACAAAAAAAACTTTTTTTTACCAATCCAATCAGAGACTCAAAAAAACTTTGTACAGTACTTTATGGCCTACTTTTTCCTCCTCAGGAACAAAAATACAGGTTGGTAGTAGTAATTAATTTAGGTATTTTTATTTAAAATTTAAATGTTTTGTCTCCATACTGGAACCTTCAGATAAAATATTACCTGTACATAAAGATAGAAGTATCATGATCTTATTTAAACAAAAATGAGTACAAACAAAAAGATTTTGCATGATGTGCTATGCAAAATATTTTCTAAACACTGTAAACTTAACTATCCTGGGCTGGTACAGAGAGATATCTATTTGGGTATGTAGGAACAGATTAATCTGACTATGACCTATTATTAAGTAAAGTTTGCAGAGTGACAGGGTAATGAATTACATCAGAACTTTGGGATGCCTAGCAATCTCTCTTGTAAGGCTAGTTAAGCTGTCCGTACGCTCCTAGAATCTTTTTGGGGCACATCTTAGAGGCAAATAGTGCTTTCTTCAACTAAAAGGCTAAATCCTTAGGTCAGGAATAGAACAGACATTTCATAACTTTCTCAATTTTTTATGAAAAAATATTCAGCACATACTGCATTGTACTACTGTATACAAATTAAATATTGTAGGTCCATTTTATACCGACTCTGGCTCCACCAAAATTGACACAGACTCCACAGTCCTGCTTTCCAGTATTGCGATTCAAGTGCATTCATCGCAAAGCAATATTTGGGGGAAAACAGGATATTATCAACCTACAGCTGTCTTTTTAGCCTTTGCTAAAAAAATTCATTTTTTTTTCTGGGGTTCCCCATAAATTTACCAGGAAAGGATACGCAAACAACTTTGACCTGATAATAGCCTGGGAACCTTTTGGGATATTTTCCACTTTCCCAGATTAGTAACATCCGCTCCCATCCGTGAGCTTTACCTCTGCTGGGTATCAAAATTACCCAGGAGCCCATGTCAATTTTAATTTATTTTATGCGCAATGTACACAGCGGGTACTAAATACAACTACCCTCATTGTCGCCTTGTCACGCTGATCTCAGGGAAACCAGGCGACAATGATCAGATCTGTCTTTGGCACCTGGGAACAGCGCAAACTGCGGATTTTTCTCTGGCGTAGGTACGTGTCACACTTATGACACACGGATGTCATCTGTGTGTCATAAATGTGCGGCATGCCTAGCGTCCGTGGTGCACGTAAAAAAAACGACGTCTGCAGTTTTGCACACAGGCCTGATATGTGCGCACCGCCATTGAATTCAATGGGTGTGCTTGTGTCCATATTTGCGGTCTTAAAAATATGGACGTGTGAAGGGGACCTTAGAGAAAGAAGGGATCCTCTTTTACTCTGCATCTAGCACATAGAAACCCTGTTGTAAAATACAAGTGTAAAGTCCCCTGTGGAATTAATTTGGAAGAAATGGGTCGGGACTTTTAATAAGGGAGAATACAGGGACTCTGTTGTAGGGCTAGTTGTCGACTGCCCTTGTCATCGCGGGAGTACTTGGGGTTTCAGCCGAATGTAGCCACTTTAGAGATCTGTATGGCTAGACTGCAACCCTTTTTTCCTGTATGATTCCTACCAGGATGAAGTACACTCCCAACTGCGGCAAAAAACACAGAATGGGTGAAAATGTTCCTTATTATATCTAGCCATTTAGTGTTTTTAAATGTATCAAGGACCATGGATTGTCTAACCTTACAGTGTCTGTAGTTTACTTAGCAAAATCATGCTGATAGGTTCACTTTAAAGACTATCGTGTATGACCATTGTAGATATCACTCTGAAAAATGTTACCAGTGATTTACTTGGAAGTACAGTAATATAGTAAAAACTGACTAGGCCTCACAACTTGGTCACACTTCAGTAATGCATATTGCATGACAGCTCACAATGTTGAGACTAGATCCTGGACTGAACATCAAAGACAATTAGATCGAAAACCCAGAGCAAGCAGAGGACCAAGTGGGACCTTTCATTCAGGACAGGTGAGGTGCAGGCCTAGGAGAGCTGACAGCTATTTTGCCAGATTTGTGCACATCAAATACTAAAAAATCGGGATTCTGGCAAATCCAATTTTTGGGGTAAATTTTGAATTAAATTGATTAGTCGATGTTCTTATATTTTACATGGCCATATAGGTCTTTAAAATACAATATAATGAATACCTGTATGTCCCCAAATCCTTTACAAGGCTGAGAAACACTGTTCTGAATGTATACATACGCAGTCAAAATTGTTGGTACCCCTCATTTACTGACGGAAAAACCCACAATGGTGTCAGAAATAACTTGAATCTGACAAAAGTAATAATAAATCAAAAATCTATGAAAATGAACAAATGAAAGTCAGACCATGCTTCCACAGAATTTAAAAAAAAATAAAACTCATGAAATAGGCCTAGACAGAAATTACGGCGCCTCCTGGTGAAGTTTTAACACGAAACGTGCATTGGGGCAGTGGAGACCTGTCTCATCTTTTTTATATATGTAAGTGTTGCCACCCTGCTTGTTTTTACTATTTATGCCTATTATATGTGGAAAAGTGATATTTAGACTATTATGATATGTAGTTGTTGGCTATAACTTGCTAGATTAGGCTTAAAAACACTACTGAATACTATGTATGATGTTGGTCCCCTCACTTTGTATAATGACCAAAAATTCTTCTAAATAATAATAAAATATTTTTATGGGTTATACTTTTTAGTGGTTATTTTTCACTTAAACTGTATATTGGATTGGATAACTTCCTGTGCTGCTATCCCTGTTATGTGTCTAGCATATGACTGAAGTGTGAATGTATGTCCCAAACTTGAGGGTACGGAACAGTTCTCGTGTGGTCTGCCGTTAAGACTATCTTTCATGCTAACTGGCTTGCCAGGATTCATGTGAAGAAACGTCCCTGATGGTATACACACAAAGGAAAACTATGTACGTCCTCTTGAGGAGTGATGGAGATACTGTGTAAAAAGCCGATCGAATCGAGATAGGTCCTCGGCAGTTCTCTCCGATGACCCACAGTGAGGCACCCTGAGTCAGAGGATAAGTCTGTCTTCTGTCTTGTCTTATATGTACTAGCTGCTCCCATATGGTGTTAGAAAATCTTTGGATAGTTTGGACCATACTAGTCTGCCTATTGTTAGTTGGTTTTGCTCTCTGGTTGATATATAAGATTTCTGTGTATGCCAGGCTTCATTTGAGGGACGTGCCATTTCTCACTGAGAAGCCACTGTGATTTAGTGAAGTGACCCTAGAGTAGTCACATTGGCCAAGTCACAAATCATTGTTTTTGGGGGTCCACACACCTACAAACTGCTACAGTATACTGAAGTCTGTTTAGGTACCTCAAGTTGTGGGCAACAAGGGTGCTATAGATGCCAATTCAGGGGCAGGGAGAAGTGGGCTCAAGCAGTGCTGCACATCAGGATTACAGTAGGTATCAACCAGAGAGAGAGGATAGGCAGAAATGGGGAATATAGATAGCAAAGAGCACCAGGAGGGATGCAGTGCATAGTGGAGAAAAGAAAAGGTAACGTTGCTGTGAGAGGTTCAAGTATGTTGTTGAAAGGTTTAGGGATGGCAAGTGATCTAATAGATTATTCCCTTTGGGAATCAGCTTTAGTGACAAGTATGGGATGGATCACTGACAATAAGATAGTTACACAAGCAAAAGCTTGGGTGGAGGTGGCAAAAGAAATGAAAAGAGAAGGTTGTTGGGTTAAGAAGGAAACCCCAAAAGGAATAAGATTTGAAAAGAAAGCAAAAATGCCTCCACCATATCAACCTCATCTCATGGCTCCTGCTCTGACAGGACCAGAGGGATGGACGTGTGTGTGGACAGCAACACCCCGATTGGCGCAAACAATGTTCTGCCTGTGGGAGGCCAAGACCCCACGGGGGGACAGGGTTATATTCGGTTATCTACACCCAAACTAGAATACAGGACCCTGGGTACAATACCACGGTAATAAAACCAGAAGATAGTCCCAATCTTCAGACTATGGATGCAATCGGAACTGCAGGTGCGACATCCGCCCTTACAGTCCAGACTGCACCTACGACTACTGTCTCCCACTACAAACCATGGGGATCAAAAGATCACATGACACTATTCAAGGATGCCCCAGACACATTTGACTTACCAATGGCCTTTTACAGTTGGATGGTAGGACTAAACAACACTTACACATGCACATAGCCAGATATAGAGTCCATCTTAAGGGGGAAAATTGGGTATGCGAGAATGGAGTTGGTTCTGGGGGAAATAAACAGAATGGTGAAATCACATCATTCAACTCCTAGGTTAGGAACACAGTCAGGTCTGTGGATTCAGGGATGCACTTTTTGAAAGGTTTGCATGCATGGTGCCAGACGAGGGTAGGAGAATCCACAATTTCCCTTCTAGATGTGGTACAGGGTCCCAAGGATACAATAGACCATTTTTTGGGAGAATTTAAAACTGAGACATGCAGATTTGGGCTATGAGGGAATAGGGGAGGTGGGAAGGAAACTTTTCCATGGAGCTTTTATGGCAGGTCTTAAACCACAGCTCGGACAAAAGGTTCAGGCAGCTAAACCTGATTGGAGAACATACCCAATAGAAGAGTTGGTGCGGATGGCAAAGGGGGTTGAACTAGATCAGAAGATGAAGCCAGTCCACATACAGTATGTTTCCAATGAAGTTCAGAAATGTCAGAGGGCCAATTCAGCCAGAAAGGATGGTCGACAGATGAGTCTTACAACTGTGGCAAGAAGGGGCATATTAGCCGTCAGTTCAGATTACCTAGGAAAGAGACCAGGCCAGGACGGACGCTCTGACCCAAACCCCACAATAGGAAACAGGCAACCCTGTAGCCATTTACCCTTTTAGGGCACCCTCACATCCATGCCCAAGAAAAATTCCATTCCTGGTGGATACGGGGGCAGCCAAAACAGTTATCCACCATCGGACATATCAGATGATACCCTCTACACCCTAGGATTTGAGGGACTGATTGAGGAATGTAAATTGACCAAACCATTACCCCTTCGTCTAGTTGACCACACATGTCTGACTAGGTTACTGATCAGTGACAAATCACCTGTTAATTTGCTAGGTTCTGATGTACCCCAAGCAATACAGTCACATATCATATACGAACCAGATGGTAGAGTCAAGTTGACAGCTGGGATTCCAGAATCCACATTGTGCAAAGTTTTGGCATGTCTGCACATATCTGACTCCACCTCCCCACCTGATGATGATGAGGTACTGGCACAGGTCGCTGATACACTATGGGCAAAGTCTAAAACAGATATTGGACATATGCCAGTTCCTCCAGTGATGATTCATTTGAAGCCAAGAGCAAAGCCCCCTCAAATCAGATAGTACCCACTAAGTGCCACCCAGGAAGAGGCAATAGGAAAAAACATTACAGATCTAATTGCTTCTGGGGCTATCAAATTTACAAAGTTTGTACCAAACACTCCCTTATTTCCAGTGAAGAAAAACGGCAAGAGAGGGGAGCCAGTCAATTACAGAATGGTACATGACCTCAGAGCCATAAATGCCGTCACTGAACTACTCACGCCAGTGGTGCCCAATCCACATACCATCCTGTCACAGATCCCAACCACAGCAGCTTGTTATAGTTGCATTGACGTGGCAAATGCATACTTTTTTGTGCCCCTGCATCCGGAATGTCAATATCTGTTTGCTTTCACTTTCAGAGGGCAGCAGTATACTTGGATGGTGTTACCGCAGGGAGCCCATAATTCCCCAACCCTGTATACTGCTGCACTGCAACTTGTTTTGCAGGACTGGGTCATTACACAAGTATGTGGATGACCTATTCCTTTGCACCCCAGAGATGCGTGCGGTGAAGCCACAGTCTCACTGCTTCAACACCTTGCTTCCAAAGGGTGTAAGGCGTCCAGAGAAAAATTACAGCTTTGTCAACTAAAAGTTGTGTTTTTGGGACATTGCATATCACAGGGAGCACAACATGACAGAGGAAAGGAAAAAGGCAATTGAACTGCTAAAGCCACCCATAGGAGTTCAACGCCTATGCACCTTCCTGGGGCTGGCATCATATTGTAGGCCTTGGATTCATTCTGCATCCATTCTCATGCAGCCACTCTCTGATTGTCTGCCCACAAAACCTTTCCACCTCACTTAGGAAACACTAGATGGTTTTACTCACTCAAACTGGCAATCATCTCTACTCCAGTCCTAGGTACCCCAGATTATGCTAAACTTCAGAAATGCAAGGACATGCTACAGGGTTCCTAGCCCGGATACATGGCCAACAGAACAGGCCTGTCGCATATTACTCAGCCTGGTTGGATTCTGTTGCACAAGGAGCCCCATCATATGTTCGAGAAGTAGCAGCTGTCTCACTTCTACTAGATACAGCATCAGAGATTGTACTGGACTATCCAGTAACCATCTACACTCCACATGACCTACCCAGCATCCTCAGCCAGGTCCAACCCAAACACATTGCTGTAGCTAGACAGCTCAAACTTCAATGTGCCCTTTTAATGCCTCCCAATGTAACCTTAAAACAATGCATGACTTTGAATCCAGCTACTCTATTTTCCATTGATGTAGTGGATTCAAAAGGGGGAAAAGGAAGGGAGGGACAGGGAAAACCACTGTTTTTGCATAATTTGACAGAACTATTTGTGTAGCGCCGGCAGCCATACCTCTGTGGGGTTCCGGCCGGGTCCCCGCGCTCGGTTCACTCCCCGCTGCCCGGCTTGGTCCATGGCTCTCCTGCTGCTTCTTAGCAGCTTATCCCAGGTCTCCGGGGATGACTCTGAAGGCGTGCGCTCCCGGTCTCTTAAAGAGACAGCGCGCATTTTTCAAATATGCTCCGAACGAATGATAGAGCAGTGAGTACTATTTCTGGTTCCTCTGCCATACAGGAGGTGCCGGAGCAACAAGTATTTCCTGTTGCTAGTTGCCGGTCCCATACGGTTGTGTTCTTGTTTTGTCTGTGTACCGCCAGTGCTCCGCCAGTGCCTTGCTAATACTGTTTGTCTTTTCAGAGGTTCAGCCGCTCTTCACTCCGTCATCCAGGACAACACCCGAGCTGCCTGTGTCAGGTCCTTACCGCTCAGCCACTTACCACCAGCCAAGTTCACAGCTATCTGCTATCCCTGCCAGAATGCCTGTTCCACTGGGACAACTTCTACGTGTCTGGAGTCTAACTGGATGTAGCACCTAGGTCCCTCGGACATTACAATCTAACCCTGCTCGAGAGGTTTTACTACGGGTGCCTGGGGCTCGCATAGTCACGCCCCCTTAAGAGGCCCCCGGTCTGTGGTCCCACAAAAATTACAATAAACGAATCTACACTGCAACATCTGTGTCTCCGCTTCCATTCTTTACAATTTGCATTCCATGAACATGACTGTATAGGTCTTATGGCTCAAGAAACTGCAGGATTCTCACAGGTTTCTGATTTATATCTCACTAATCCGGATGTTGAGTTTTTTGTAGATGTTCAAGGAGCATCGATGAGGATGGCCGGTTGTACACTG
The DNA here is from genome assembly GCA_009801035.1 of Oophaga pumilio. Lineage (NCBI taxonomy): Eukaryota > Metazoa > Chordata > Amphibia > Anura > Dendrobatidae > Oophaga > Oophaga pumilio. The sequence continues at coordinate 23,828 of VIAB01022046.1, forward strand.
GGTATGCAGTGGTCACACAGCATGAGGTAATAAAAGCCGAACCACTCCCTCCTTATGTCTGCACAAGAGGCGGAGTTGACGGCACTCATTAAAGTGCTTAGGGGGGCAAAAGGTAAGCAATACAACATATACTCTGATTCCAGATATTGTTTTGGAGTTGAAAACCAGAAAGAACATATAGAAAAAACCCTTAAAAAGTAACTT
>VIAB01022047.1:29303-41937 GCA_009801035.1 Oophaga pumilio
CAATTTAGTATATATGAAAAGAGCGCTTAATAATTTTTTTACCCACGGCATGTATAATATGCATAAGGATATCTACCAATCCACAAGTAAATAGCCTTGATGGAGAACAAAACGATGAGGACTTTATATGGTAGTGGATACATGAGTAAATATTAAAAATAAAGCCCAAAAAAAAAGCCAGTGCTGCTTATGGTCAGCTGAATGTCTCATTTTAAAGTTAGAAAGCAATATGTGCATATGCACTTTATATATTGCGTGCTGACCATAGGCAGCGCTGGCTTCTTGGCTTTATGAGTAAATATTAGTATGCAGTGATTCCGTTGATACTGGTCTTTGGATAAGTCACAGATAAAATATGATGTGGAAACTTCAGGTATGGAGGCGTTCCACAAACCCCAGCTGGCCAGAGAAACTGGATGTGATGAAACAAAAAGGACGAATGTACTTCGGCCCTTAGACGTGCTCTATATAGATTGAGCGGCAGGTAAAAACGGATGTGACAAAATAAAGATTGTGGTGAACCGCAAGGAACAGTAGCCTTGGGCATTTGGATGCAATAGGACGCGAATACCGCCCCCGAAAGGTACTTAATCACCTATGGGAAGAAAGGTTGTGTCTGGGGACCGAATATGAGGTCAGACACTGGGGGAGGGATAATAGAGGGCCCTCTTATTTAAGAAACTCCTGTGGGAGTAATCTATTCACATCATGCACTTAAAATAGGGCCTGTGATGCAAATGGTCACACTCAGATAGAAAGACACCTGCCACTGCAGGGTTCCCACTTTACATCTTTTATATTGATAAACAGCTATATTTTCCCCACTGATTACATGTATCATAAGATTCCCCTGAAGAATCCCCATTATTGGGGAAGAAATGCGTAGGGAACATATATTTCTTTAAAAGGAAACATATATTCTTTAAATGATGGTGGGTATCCCGTAGCAGAATATACTATGGGACTGTCCTTGTAAGGACAGGAGTTATACAGGGGCATGACAGGGAAGAATAGAGACGCTTCCACCTCTCTTAGGTAAATACATTTCACATTGCTTCTACTCTTGTCCGTGATGAACCAGCTACGGGAAAACGACTTTTGGTGAGACTAAACCATTTTTTAATTAAGCACGGTTATGCACGAGCACTTTATTGTTATTGTCTTTGTGTCATTGTTGTTGGTCCAGGAAAGAATTTAAAGTAGTCAACAAAGGTTACATTTCAATTGATTAATATTAGACCCTCATAGCTATACTTCTTTGATACCTCGAGAGCATTTAAATAGTGGTCAGAGTGACTCACTATAGCTGATTTCATCACCGAAGCTACCAACCTCGATGATATATATCTTTCCTGAAGGACCTGTCCAATGGCCAACTTACATACCCCCTACTCTGCCCAAAAACGGTGGGGCTTGGCACCTTTCTTCATCAAACTGTGGACCCTCGACAGTGCATCAGCATTCCCATGCAGTTTCCCAGGCCTATGCTCTATATGGAAGCTAAAATACTGAAGTGCTAGGAACCCTCTGGTCACTCTGGCATTGTTCCCATTCTTCTCACTCATCCAACTCAGTGGGGCATGTTCTGACACTAGACTAAATTTCCTGCCTAAGAGGTAGTACCTTAAAGTGTCCAATGCCCACTTGATGGCCAAATATTACTATGGAACAATTCTCGCAGGATGACAGTTTCAGATTTAGTTACATTATTGCGTCTTCCCCATTCATCTCTTGTGATAAGACATCTGACGCATCCGTCTGGATGACAAACTCCTTAGAGAAATCCGGTGCCACCAACACTGGCTGTTTACACAGGGCTAGCATCAGTTCCGAGAAGGCCATCTCAGCTTCTGGAAACCACTTAGCCATAGCTGACTTTGTCCCTTTAGGGAAGTCCATCAGAAGGGTGGCTATCATGGCGAAGTTAGGAATGAATGGGCAGTGGTAGCCTACGATGCCCAGGAACGCCCTGGCCTGCTTCTTTGAGGGAGGTTGTGGCAAAATCTGGATTGTGTCAACTTTATTTATTTGGGTCTTTATTTTGCCCCTGACTACAACATAGCCCAAGTATTTAGCTTCCTCCATGCCCATGGTATATTTCTTCTGGTTTTTGCTCAGATGACTTCCCCAATCCTGGCTGAAAATCACAATGTCATCCAGGCAGGCTGCTGCATTCTTCTTGTAAGGAGCTAGGATCCGTTCCATGGCTCTCTGGAAAGTGGCCGGAGCTCCTTGCAACCCAAGCGGCAACCTCGTGTGCTGGAAACAAAAGTCTGGTTTTGAGAAGGCTATCTTCTCCTTGGCATCTTGGGACATGGGAATTTGACAATACCCTTTCATGATGTCAAGGGTGGTAATGAACCTGGCCAGCCCTAGCCTTTCAGTCAGTTCATACACACGTTGCATTGAATATATATCGAGCTTGGTTCTAGGAAGTTTCGCCACCAGCAGTTATCCCCCAGCAGTTCGGGGGCGAATTGCCAGGGGCGAAATGTTCGGGGGTGAATGATCCTGGGGGCGAAATGTGCAGGGGCGAAACATCCTGGGGGCGAAATGCTGGGGGCGAAATGTTCGGGGGCGACGTGTACCTGGGGGAGAACTGCTGGGGGATAACTGCTGGGGGCGAAACTTCCAACTCCCATCGAGCTTAGAGACTCCATTCAGCTTAGTATAGTTATTTCAACTCCACCATTCTCCTCATTTCTGCACCAAGACTATGGGAATGGACCAGCCACTTTTGGACTCTTCAATGACTCCCAGGCTCAGCATCTCATTCACCTATTTCGAGATCACCTCTAAGCAGGCTTTGGGAATCCAATACGGCTCCAAGTTCACCTGAACATGAGGCTCCGTGAGAACCTCATGCTCTGTGACCTGTGCACAACCCGGTAATTCTGAGAACAGGTCTCTGTTCAAATGTAGCAACTTTCTGCACTGCTGCTTTGGGCACGTGACAGTGACTCTTCCACTTTGACCTCTTTTACGTTGGCTTCAGACATAACCACCAAACATGGAGCTTCTACGGATTCGCCACAGCTTAATCAGGTTGACATGGTACACCTGGTAGGGCTTCCTTTTTCCTGGTTGGTAGATTTTATAGTTGACTTTTCACCTATTTCATATGGGCCATGCCACTTCGCCAGAAACTTTCTCTCTACCGTAGGTGCCAGCACAAGTACCGATCCTGAGAATGGAAGTGTTTCACTCATGCCGATCTATTGTACACCCTCGACTGTGCCTCTTGTGCTTTGAGGAGATGGTCTTTCACAATGAGCATCACCTCTGCATTCTCTCTTACATCTGGGCCACATGTTCAATTCCACTCCTGTAGGGTGAAGACTCTATCTCCCAGGATCCAGAAGTCCAGGGGGGTGTCAGCAATATAACAGTTCAAAAAGGAAGAAATCAATAGAGGCCCGTTGGACTTCTCTTATGGAGAATAAAAGGTACGGCTGTGGACAGTCCCTGTCTTCTCCATCCTACTCTATAACCTTCTTTATTATGTCCTTTTAGGCTTTATTAAATTTTCCACAAAACTGTCTGTCTGGATATGGTAGAATGAGGTCCTGAGTTTTGTGATTTGCAAGATTTTGCACACAACTCTCTCATCCCCTTTGTCATGAATGGAGTAGCTTGATCCGTTAAGATCTCCTTTCCCAATCCAGTCCTGGAAAAGATATGTGCCAAATCCCGAGCTATACACTTGGTGGAGGAGTTTTGCAATGGTACGGCACCAGAATACCATGTAGCATAGTCCAGGATCACCAGGATATACTGACACCCTCTGGTTGACTTGATCGTGTCCCTCTAGATCCATGTCTATGCAATTATATGGAACCTCAATGATGGGCAACCAAAACTAAAGGGCTACCGAAGTGAGCCACCAGAGAGATCAGCAGGCATGTGGGACAGAACCTACAATAGTTCAAGATTTGTTGATGACTACTAGGCCAGTAGAACCTCTAGAGGTTCCATTCCTGGATTTTCTCTACCACCACATGACCACCTAACACATGAGTATAGGCCATGTCTAACACCCTGCATCTGTACAGTCCTGGCACAAGTAACAGTAATAAGTAAGTCGCCTAGTAGAGGGACAGCACTGCAGGCGGGGTATGCAAATATAAACAGCACCGTCCTACGCTGCAATCTATTGGCTCGGTGGTTATGGGACAATGGAAAGCTATGTGACCCAGAGTGTGACACCTTCAACAAATCTCATTATTGGATGGTGTCTTTGGAAACAACTCAGACTCCTCCTGAGCTCATGGACACCCCCCATATGTTGCTCTAATTTCCCCTCTTTTGGGTGTCAGCACCCCTTTTGAAACCCCAATACGGAGATGCTAAGACCCTTTGCTTCCCCAGGGAACTATCAACCGCCTCATACCTTTCTACCAGGCCATTGACATTCTGGGGACCTCCCTGTGCAACCCAGGATTGCACTGGCCTCGGAAGGGAGTGTACGAACCTGTCCATAATGACCCTCTCAAGCATCTGTGCTGTGGAGGAAAATTCAGGGTGTAACCACTTTTGAACCAGGTGTAGGAGGTTGAATATTTTGAACCGGGGGGGGGTTTACCACCGCAATAGGTCCAGCTGACATATGCCAGGAACAGCCACAGGTGGAATCATGATCCACCCGCGGCTATTAACCCATTAAATGCCACTGTCAAATGCTGACAGTTTCATTTAACATGCGCTTCCTGCAATCGCAGTAAGCCTGGTCACGTGATCGCGTGTCACCAGTGGGTTAGCATGACAACCAGAGGTCTCCTGGAGACCTCTATGGTTGTCACTGCCGGCTTGCTGTGAGCGCCGCCCGGTGGTCAACGCTCATAGCAAGTGAGTAATTCTGCTACATGCAGGTGATCTGATCATCACCTGTATGTAGCAGAGATAGTTGGGTTATGGCAGCTTCTAGTCTCCCATAGAGACTATTGAAGCATGCCAAAAATAAAAATTTTTTTTGAAAAATATAAAAAAAAATAAAAGTTCAAATCACCTCCCTTTCGCCCAATTCAAAATAAAACAAAAGAAAACCAAACATACAGTACAGACCAAAAGTTTGGACACACTTTCTCATTCAAAGATTTTTCTGTATTTTCATGAATATGAAAATTGTAGAATCACACTGAAGGCATCAAAACTATGAATTAACACATGTGGAGTTATATATTTTACTTCCCGGTTTTCCAGTAAGTTAAAACTAATGGTGTCAACCAAAAGTACAGCTCATCCCACAAAAACAAGCCCTTACATGGCCATTTGACTAAAAAATAAAAAAGTTATGGCTCTGGGAAGAAGGGGAGCAAAAAATGAAAATGCAAAACCAAAAATACCTCTGGCAGTTAAGGGGTTAAAAAAGAAAAAGTGCTAAAACATACAGATTAAGCTATTCGTGGTCTTCCAAGTCATGTAACTTTAGTAACTTTAGTTTAGTGAAAACCTGATTTTGGCAAAATACTCCCAAGTCTTGATTAGCGATGGGCGGACCAGTGGATGTTAGGGTCCGTCAGGTTCAGCCGAACATTAAAAAAAAGCTGCAGAGCTGGAAGTGCCCACACAGCAAAGATTGTTGATTGGCTGCGCTGCTGGGGGCTGCCGAACCCGAAGTGTAACACGGTGATGGAAATATTCATCAGCCGGTGCCTGTGCTATAAATAATAATAAAAAATGACGTAGGGTTTCTTCTATTTTTATAATCAGCGCAGGCAAAACTGACAGCTGCGCTGCTTGCTGTTCATTTCTAAAGGAGGGTCATGTCGAATAACATTCTGCAAGGATCCAGATGACTACCCACGCCCCCATACGGTCCTGCACATGGTTGAACATGAAACCGGAAACTGATATGTTTCATCTGTTTATACTTTTTGTACTACCTCCTGTATTTGCATATCTGACTATTGTATATGTATAACTATTGTGTATATAGTATTTTGTCTAGTGTGCCCTTAAGGCTACTAAATAGATAATTTAACCTTGGGCTGCTCTTTATCTCGATCCACCAATCCACACGTCCGTGTTTTCGGTTTTAACTTCACGTTACTGGGCTGGTTTCTGGCCTGATATAATCCTGTTTATGGACGGGGCTTTATTTCTACTGAGGGACTGGTGGGAGTCTTACCAGGCCGATAAGGCTCTGTTTCACTGTTGCTAGTGAAAGGGCCCTTTCAGCCTGTCAAAGATATGAACGAGTGTTGTGCCACATCATCGGTTGTGTGAACCACATTCTCTCACTTCCCATACCTGCCTGGGCCTTGATGAACAGAGGTTGTTGGAGTAAAACTGAGCCACGCTGACCCTACATGTGCCCAGGGGATGCGGAACGTGATATTGGTGCAAGTGGGTAACCCATACCGTGTGATCCCTCCGACTTAATAGAGACATCAGGCGAAGTGGCGAGGCACGGGTTCATCACAATTAAGTTTTTAAATCTTTTTTATTTTTTTTCTACATTTTTATTAACTTTTTTTCTGTACTGTCTACTTTCTTAGTCCCCTTATGGGATTTGAATTTGCAATTGTCTGATCGCTTCTACTATGTACAGTTATAGCACAGTATTGCTGTATATAGTAAAATATTTAACCGCTTCCCTGTTGTCATAGCAACCCATCAGTTCCCTACGATCTGGGCCACTTCTCAGCGCTAAAAATGGCACTGTCAGCAATTTACGGCACCATTTAAAAGATTAACAGCTCGGATCGACGGGCACACTAACCACTGCTGTTAGAGGCAGATGCCAGTTATATAACATAACCGGCATCTGCCCTGTGTGGAACTGGTTCAGCTTCTGAACCATTTCCAAAGTCCCTGACAAGCTCCGAGAGGGATATATCAGTTATGGGGCGTTAAGGGGTTAAAGGCCCAATTTCTGTAGGTGGGTTATATATATATTCTCCTGTATGTTCTGTTCTAAACCAATAGCTTGTACAATAAAATATCTTGGGTAGAATACTTAAAGTGTTTGTCAAGGGTATGTATTGTCAATGTAAAAGATAAGTGGGATGTCCTAGAGAACAGTCACTGCAAACAAGGAAAGAAGAGATAAAAGAGACTACTAGATTGTGTAGTAACAATAGTGCTCTATTTCTTATTGTACACTCAACACATTATAAGCTGTTGGAAAAGCTTTAGGTCATGTTGGATTGTCTGAGCGATGTGTGGATTCTAAGGAGCGCAGTACAGAAATCTTGCATTATACTGTATGTATTTTCATACCAGTGAGATCAAAGATCTGTTGCTGTGAAAAGGAATGTTACAGGTTTACATAAAAAACATTTCAAAGAAACAGAGATTAAAAGAAATTTCCAGAAATCGTTACTTTTGGATCCTGTTGTGCAATGTTCTGATTTTTTTTCAAAAGTTTTCTTTACTTTGCAGAAAATAAAAGGGGAACTGAAAAGTGGGTCCAGAAACAGCATGAAATATATCAATAGGACAAGAACACAATCAAAACTTATTTCAAAGTATAAACCTAAGCACTCAATGGCAATTCTTTCTTCGTACATATGTTTGCTGACAGAATTAAAAGGAAATGAAATTTTTATAAAATTATGACCAATGAGCTTTGTCAAACAATGCATTTTTGTCTTAAAGCTATTTCCCTGTTAGTATAGTTTTATTTGGTAACGTTTTATGTGTGAGGGCCACTTCGTATATGTTATTTAACAATCATGAACAAAATTACACATGATTTTTCAAAACAAGTACAGTACAGACCAAAAGTTTGGACACACCTTCTCATTCAATGATTTTTCTGTATTTTCATGACTATGAAAATTGTAGAATCACACTGAAGGCATCAAAACTATGAATTAACACATGTGGAATTATACATTACACTTTACAAAAAAGTGTGAAACAACTGAAAATATGTCTTGTATTCTAGGTTCTTCAAAGTAGCCACCTTTTGCTTTGATTACTGCTTTGCACGCACAAAAGGTGAACGGATGGACTCTACATGCCTAGTTCCCACCGTGAAGCATGGAGGAGGTGGTGTGATGATGTGGGGGTGCTTTGCTGGTGACACTGTTGGGGATTTATTCAAAATTGAAGGCATAGTGAACCAGCATGGCTACCACAGCATCTTGCAGAGGCATGCTATTCCATCCGGTTTGCGTTTAGTTGGACCATCATTTATTTTTCAACAGGACAATGACCCCAAACACACCTCCAGGCTGTGTAAGGGCTATTTGACCAAGAGGGAGAGTGGTGGGGTGCTACGCCAGATGACCTGGCCTCCACAGTCACCAGACCTGAACCCAATCGAGATGGTTTGGGGTGAGCTGTACCACTCACCGCTTCAATTTTGAATAAATCCCCAACAGTGTCACCAGCAAAGCACCCCCACACCATCACACCACCTCCTCCATGCTTCACGGTGGGAACTAGGCATGTGGAGTCCAGCCGTTTACCTTTTCTGTGTGCAAAGCAGTAATCAAAGCAAAAGGTGGCTACTTTGAAGAACCTAGAATATAAGATATATTTTCAGTTGTTTCACACTTTTTTGTAAAGTGTAATGTATAATTCCACATGTGTTAATTCATAGTTTTGATGCCTTCAGTGTGATTCTACAATTTTCATAGTCATGAAAATACAGAAAAATCTTTGAATGAGAAGATGTGTCCAAACTTTTGGTCTGTACTGTAAATCAAGTACTTTACAAAGCTAATATATGCATAGATTTGTAGTTTCGAGAGTGAATCATGTGCTTGCTCTGGTGTTAAAGAGGTATTACTATCTCCTAGATCATAGTACAATATGAAGTAGGTGTAGTAATAATAATAATAGCAAATACCTCCAATTAAAAATGTAACATATTTCTTCTGATTAGTTATGCCACTTACCATGTTCAGGACATTGTAGTAGCTTAGGTATCCATGGTTACTACCACTCAAAGAGTGACATTTATTTGTTAGTGGTCATATTCATGGATAGCTAAGCTACTGCAATGCCCTGCACATGGGGGAAGTGACAACACGAATCAGAAGAACTACACTACATTTATAATTGGAGGTATTTGCTAAAATTATTATTATTACAAGCACTACATTTTGGGATAGGATCATGGTGATGGGAATATCTCTTTAATTCACCTTCCACCCTCCTTCCATTTTTAAAATTCAGGCACTATACCTACAGTGGCTTGCAAAATTATTTACCCCCTTGGCATTTTTTTGTGTTTTTCTACTTCACAATCTGGAGTTTCTCAGATTTTTTGGAGGGTTTGCATAAATTCAGGTAAAGAACATGCCTAAAATGGTGAACATATTGCTTTTGCTTTTTTTTGTGTAGCAAACAAATATTACAAAATAACTGAAAACTTCAGTGTGCATATCTATTCACCCCCTGTCTGTATAAGCTTTCCCTATCTTGATACTGGAATTTTTGTCCATTCTTCAAGGCAAAACTGCTCCAGCTCCTTCAAGTTAGATGGTTTCCTCTCGTGAACATCAATCTTCAAGTCAAACCACAGACTGAGAATTGGATTAAGGTCTGAGCTTTGACTAGGCCACTCCAAAACATTTACATGTTTCCCCTAAAACCACTTGAATGTTCCTTTATCAGTATGCTTTGGATCATTGTCTTGTTGGAAGGTGAACCTCCATCTCAGTCACAAATCACTGACAGATAGAAACAGGTTTGATCAAGAATATCCCTGTATTTCACACAATCCATCTTCCCCTCAACTCGAACCATTTTGCCTGTCCCTGCTGCTGAAAAACATCCCCACAGCAGGATGTTGCCACCACCGTGTTTCACTGTGGGGATGGTGTTTTTGGGGTGATGAGCTGTATTGGTTTCGGGCCAGACATAGCATTTGCTTTGGTTGCCAAAAAGTTCAATTTTGGTCTCATCTGACCACAGCACTTTCTTTCACAATTTTGAGAAGTCCCCTATGTGTCTTTTGTCAAACTCAAAATAAGCCTTACAATTTTTGTATGTAAGTAAAGGCTTTTTCTTCCCACTATTCCATAAACGCCACTTCTATGGAGTGTAGGGTTTATTGTGGTCGCATGGACAAATACACTTGTTTGGGAAAGCTGCTTGGGAAAGCTGCAGCTCCTTCAGGTTCTCTGTGCTGCCTTTCTGATTAATGCCCTCCTTGCCAAGGCTGAGAGTTTTGGTAGTGGCTCTCTCTTAGCAGGTTTGTTGTGGACCATGTTTTTCCATTTGATGATAATGGATTTGATGGTGGTCTGGTCTGGGAAATCATCAGAGATTGGGATATTTTTTTATAACCCAAACCTGACTTATACTTTTCAACAATTTTGTACCTGACTTATTTGCAAATCTCCTTTGTCTTCATGTTGTTGTTTGGTTAGTGATGCCTCTTTGTTAATAGTATTGCAGCCCCTGTGGCCTTTTAGAAAGGTGTGTATATACTGACAGACCATGTGACACTTAGATTGCACACAGGTGGACTCCCTTTCACTAAGCATTTAACTAATGAGATTAATTTCTTGCACCAGAAAGTGTTAGGGGCTTCATCTCAAAAGGGGTGAATGCATATGCACTTGACAATTTTTAGTTATCTGATCCCATAAATGTAATTTATGTCTATATTATTCTCCCTTCATTTCACCAACTTAGACTATTTAGTGTTAATGCATCACACACAAATTAGATTACAAAAATATTTAAACACAGGTTGTAATGTAACAAAAAAGGTAAAAAGCCAAGGGAGTGAACACTTTAGCAAGACACTGTAATGGCCTCTGCTCTACTGCTGCTCCTTCAAAATTTGTGCTTGTGTGAAGGAGAGAATGGCTAATGAAATCAATTATTAAACCTTATACAAGTCAGTTCAGATATGGTGTAGCAAAATGGCATCTGTGTCTTGGACAATACCCTGGAAGGAATCTTTGGAATGTAGAAATGAAGACACTGAAGACCATATATGAAGTGAAATTGAAATTGACCTATCATAGACTAACAGTGGCTGTTCCTGTTCAGAAGTTGTGCAACACCCATTTCCTGTCTGTTGCATGGTTCTTTGTTCTAAGAATAAAATTCAGTTGTGTGCCAACTATCGCTGAGAGAGGAGCTCGTATTTGACTCTGTGTATCTGATACATTCTTTCCTCTAAGCATGCACTCAGCTCATATTAGGTCAGGAACAGGCAATCGCTAAGATCTCACTTTAAGAGATCACCCCCACATTCTGTGTCCTGTTTTTTTCATGTCCAAAATGATGGATTCACAGGCATATAGAGCACTATCGTAAGTTTAAAACCCACTTCCGTTGCCTTTCTATTGGTGTAGGATACAGTGGCATGTAAAAGTTTGGGCACCTCTGGTCAAAATTACTTTTAATATGAACAGTTGACTAAGTTGAAGATGAAATGATCTCTAAAAAATGTATATTGCCATTGTTTACATTTTGAAAATTATAAAAATAAAAAATTTCTGATGCAAAAGTTTGAGCAACTTTGGCGATTTGTGTGCTCAGATAACTTTGACCAAGGTTTCAGACCTTAGTTAGCCTGTTAGGATTATGGCTTGTTCACTATCATCATTAGGAAAGGCCAGGTGTTTCCTAGCTTATAAAAACCTCTAACCTTGTGCCAAAAATACAGCAGCCATGGGTTCTTTTAAGCAGTTGCCTAGCCCTAGAGATGAAAGAGCACTAAAATGCTCAGATGTTTGCTATGCTAATCAATTGGAGATCCGAGCATGTTTCCGACAGACCCTAAAAGGAGGTCTGTGAGGCATTGAAAATGTTGAAATGGATGGAAAAGTGCTTAATGGAAGGAGAACGGCATGGGGAATACCCCAGGAAGCATCTCTGACTCAGAGATCGCTGCTGAGAACAATGGGGTCATACTTTTACTTCAATTTAAGGACTGACAATAAATCATTCCAAATCGTAGAGAAATTGGCGTTTACAGGAAAAAAATGTTAAACACTTTTTCCTGTATATTGACTTGTATATAACACAAAATTTATAAATGATTTAAACATTGGAAATTTCAATGTAATTTATGAAGGAAGCAAAAAGTGCAAAAAATTAGGGACTCAGATACACCATGTATTAGACATAAAGGAGGGCCTCATGCACATTCTGTTAAAATTGTCATGTAGTGGCACTATTAGATTCATAAAGGCTATGACTAGAGATGAGCGACTTTGCCTTTTTTAGGGTTGAGTCGGGTTTCATGAAACCCGACTTTCTCAAAAGTCGAGTCTAACGAAATCGGCCGACTATCGGGAGAAGTCGCTGGTGGGACTGAAACATGAAACCCAATGCAAGTCAATGGGGAAGCAAAGTCGGCAGGGAGTGGAGGACAGTAAACACACCTACAGTGCCCATTTCAATGCCAACGACATCAATTCTTATTCCTTAAGCTTGGCAACCTTAATTTACTTTATAATAGTTACGCATTGAAAAATGGGGGTTATTTGGCTTAAGTTGTAGAGGGGGTAGGGCTGGCTCCAGGTTTTCGTGTGCCCCAGGTGAAAGACTGTCAGTGGGCCCCTTTAACACATACCACAATTCATGATGCTCCGATACGGCACAGAAATATAGGTATAGTACAATGACAAATACTTCACTTCTTAGATTATATGACTGATATCTATTTTAAAATCTCAAAAACCGGACAGTATATTCCTCCATACAGTATTATGGC
>VIAB01022048.1:2052-12284 GCA_009801035.1 Oophaga pumilio
CGGGTTTGGACATGGGTCTAGAGAATGATGGCGCCAGCCGAAACTGAGGTTTAGAAGCCACCAGTTCCAACTTGCGTTCTAAATGACGCATGCGTATTCGGTTGGCAAGGGTAATTAACTCTTCCAGAGAGGTTGGGATCTCCCTGGTGGCTAGAGCATCCTTTATATGCCCCGCCAGACCCTTCCAGCTTACCGGGATTAGCGAAGACTCAGACCAATCTAATTCAGCCGCTAGTGCCCTGAATTGGATGGCATAGTGACTGGCGGTTGTCGACCCCTGCACTAATGCAAGAAGCTTAAGAGCCGTATCATGTGTAACCTGAGGACCGAGGAACACACTCTTTAGGGTCCTAAGAAAGAGACCCACATTGGCCACTACCGGGTCATTCCGCTCCCACAGAGGAGTAGCCCACTCCAAGGCCTTGCGTTTAAGTAATAAGATGACAAACCCCACTTTAGCCCTTTCGGAGGGGAACCGTGCCTCCATCACTTCTAGCTGAATGGAGCATTGATTAATAAACCCTCTGCAGGATCTGCTGTCACCAGAAAAGTTTTCTGGCTGAGCAAAATGCGGTAATGAAACCTTAGCAGCTACCGTAGCATTCACAGCTGCAGAGTTTATGAGATTTGCTGCTTGTGCAGCTGCCTGAGTAGCTACTGCAGTGAGATCAGCAACTGGAGTGGCCTGCTCCAGAGACCTAAGTCTGGCCTCTAGTTGCTGAACATAGCACTGCAGCTGCTGGTTGTCAGCCTTTTCGGCTAGACCCTGGCGGTCAGATACTGTAATGAGCTCGGTTGCAACAACTTTATTGGATAATGGATTGCAACCGAACTCGGGGTCCGCGAAGCAGTTAGAATCACTGCTGCCGAACACCCCTTGGGTATGAAGGTAACAACTGACAACTAAAGAATAATATTAGATCTCGCCTGTGTTACTTCACACAAGGAGAGAGATATTTGCACTATCTCCGTTAACTTCACAGGAGATGTGCTGTAGGCTGGCATAGACGTAGCCCTGTTGATGGCACAGAAGCCACTTGCAAGATGACTAGGTAGTGCATGCAATTCCCGCCAGGCGTACGTGTTGTCAGCCAGTGTGCGACCAAACTGAGCAACTGACTGTTCAGCTGGTGGCAATGCCCACGTGCTGCCAGCCGGTGTGCGACCGGACTGAGCAACTCTCTGTTCAGCTGGCAGGCGATGCCCAGGTTACGCGCCATGCAGTCTGCTCAGGGTGTACCGCTAGCTTCTTGTTGTAGCAAGACTGCGCCACTTTGGCTACCTGCCTGGCATAAGCTAATGCTGCCTGGAGGACCTGTGCTAATTAGCCGAACGAACTCTTGCACTGCCTATTTTATTATGATCTGACCGCGCCGCGCCACGGACAGACAAGCTATTTAAGGGCTAAGCTCCGCCCCCAGCCATCTCGTCAATCGCATCACCAATGACGTCATCCGTGATAATCAGGCGATGCCAGGTCAGAGGATCAGCTGACATTAACCACCAATCACGGTTCGCCATGTCACGGACATGCTCAGTGCAGGCATTTCTGGACTTAAGGTACTGCCACACTAAACAACATCGCTGACGGGATCGCTAAAAAACGTCACTATTTAGCGATCCTGTTAGCGATGTTGTTGTGTGCGGCATCTACCAGCGACGTGGCCCCTGCTGAGATCCTGCTGTGATCTCGCTCGTCGCTGACATCGTTCCGGACCCTATTTTATCGTCGGCGCCCCCGCTGGTAAGTATATATCGCTGAGTGTGGCACCTTTTCTTAGCGATTTAGCGGTACTTTTGTACCGCTAAAGTCGTTAAGGAGATCTCTAACCGCGATAGCGTCCTTAACGACATCGCTAAGTTAAGCCGCTATCAGCGATATAGAAACAATCCCGCTAGCGATCGCATTAGTATGCGTCGTTATCGTGATCGCTAGCGGGATTGTTTAGTGTGGCAGTACCCTTAGGCTTATAACAGCCTTTTCCTGTTCTGTAACCTAGGTTTAAGGCTACTATGAACAAAGACTCTAATAACAGCCTATGCCGCTCGGGTATTAGCTAGGCTTTGGGATCGATGGCAAGGTGAGCAGCATCTGCCGTGGCTGGACCTGGATGGGAGACCACAGACTCCTCAGATCCAGGTTTGAATCCCGCCGTCGCCTGATGCCTAACAGTATATACTCGAGTATAAGGGGGGAGTGGCGGAGCAGCGGGTCACAGGAGGCGGTGGCTACAGCTAAGTCCTGTGCACTCTGCTAAAGAGAAATTAATATTCACTGGGCTGGCAGTGAATATTCATTTCTTTTATGAAGCGAAGTGTCAGCAGCAGCCGCCTGCTTCCAGCAGCGGCTGGGCTATCTCGGGTGCCTGCTATTTAAGAGTTATGAATATTGACCTTTCTCCACTCCCATAGGATTGGGATGAGATGGCCATGGATACAAGGATGGGGGATGAAGGAGCCATGCATACCAAGATAGGGATGAGGGGACAATGCATACCAGGCTTATACTCGAGTCAATAAGTTTTCCCAGTTTTTCATGGCAAAATTAGGTGCCTTGGCTTATACTCAGGTTGGCTTATACACGAATATATACGGTAACTGAAAACTTAAGTGTACATAACTATTTACCTCCCTAAAGTCAGTACTTTATAGAGCCAACTTTTGCAGCAATTACAGCTGCAAGTCACTTTGGATAAGTCTCACTTTGGATTTTCCCATTCCTCAAGTCAAAACTACCCCAGCTCCATCAAGTTTACTGTTCACCAGAGGAAACCAGATTTTTTCAAGTCTGACCACAGATTTTCAATTGCATTAAGGTCTGGGATTTGACTAGGCCACTCCAAAACATTTACACGTTTCCCCTTAAACCACTTGAGTGTTGCTTTAGAAGTATGCTGTGGGTCATTGTCTTGTTGGAAGTTGAACCTTCGAATGAGTCTCAAGTCATTGACAGACTGAAACAGTTTTTGATCACAAATATTCCAGTATTTTGCACCATCCATCTTCCCCTCAACTTGGATCATTTTCCCTGTTTCTTCTGCAGAAAAACATCCTCACAGCATGATGCTGTCACCACCTTGTATTAGTGAGGGGATTGCGTTCTTGGGGTGATGAGCTGTGCTGGTTTAATGCCAGACATAGTGTTTACCTTGGTGGCCAAAAAGTTCAATTTTGGCTTCATCTGACCCCAGCACCTTCCTCCATACATTTGGGGAGTCTCCCACATGCATTTTGGAAGCTCAAAATGTACCTTACATTTTTAGCATGTAAGTAAATGATTTTTTCTGCCCACTTTTCTATAAAAGCCACATCTATGGAGTGTACAGCTTATTGTGATAATGCAGACAGATACTCCAGTCTCTGCTTGTGAACTCTGCAGCTTCTTCAGGGTTACCTTTTGGTCTCTGTGCTGCCTCTCTGATTAATGCCCTCCTTGCCTGGGCTGAGAGTTTTGGTGGGTGGCCCTCTCTTGGCAGGTTTGTTGTGGTGCATTGTTCTTTCCATTTGATGATAATGGATTTGATGGTGCTCAGGGATAAATCAGAGATTGGGATATTTTTTATAACAGTGCAAATGGGGGACAAGAGAAGAAGAGTCAGCTCCCCGATAATGTAGCAGCAGGAAGCAGCTGATAGTCTCGCACTGAGTTACCCGGGATCTGGCTGAAGCCTTAAGACAGAATAAAAGGAATTCCACTGAGACATCAGGTAAGTAAAGATAAAGTCCACAATTTATTAGGTACTTTAAAAAATGGTGGCTGTCCCTCCAGTGGTGCAAAACGGATGTTCATTTGATTGGAACAAAATTGACATGTGACTGTTTCTTTTATTCTATCTAAAGACGAGTTCCAATATGTATTGTGTAACCATGAGTAAAACTTGTTAAGGCATAATGCATAGGTTTTAGTGCCACTGGAGGGACCGCCACCGGTTTTAAAATGCACAATAAATTGTGGATTTTGTCTTTACTTACCTGCTGTCTTGCTGGAATTCCTTTTATTCTGCTTTCATTTTTTTATAAGTCAACCCTGACTTGTACTTCTCAACAACTTTGTCCCTGACTTGTTTGTAGATCTCCTTGGTCTTCATGGTGTTGTTTGATCATCTCCTTGGTCTTCATGGTGTTTTTTGGAGAACTCTTTGGTCTTCATGGTGGTGTTTGGAGATCTCGTAGGTCTTCAACGTGTTTCGTTAGTGGTGCCTCTTGTTAATGCTTTTGCAGCCTCTGTGACCTTTCAGAAAAGGTAAAGTGTATATACTGACAGACATGTGACACTTAGATTGCACACAGGGGGATGTCCTTTCACTAAGCATGTGACATATGAAGGTAATTGCTTGCACCAAAAATTATTAGGGGCTTCATAGCAAAAGGGGTTAATAGATATGCACATGCCGATTTTTAGTTATTTGATCCCATAAATTTAATTTATGCCTATATTTTACTCACTTTTTCTTCACCAACTTAGACTATTTAGTGCTGATGCATCACACACAAATTGGATTACAATAAAATAGGTAAAAATCCAAGGAGATGAATACTTTTGCAAACAACCGTATATTCTTATACATATGTAGCAATATTATAGCAGTTTTAGTCTTTTACATAAGGAAAGTATTATAGTAGTTTTAGTGCTGTACAAAAGTAAAGTTTATTAATGAATATATTATTGGCCATAAAGGCACTATTGTAGCAATTATACTCTGGAACATAAAAGACATTAGTATTATAGTAGTTATTCTTACCACAAGATAAGCAGAAGCTCAATGCTGCTGCATTATGGGAAGGACATTTAGAATGGAAAGTAGTATGTTGTGCCATCAGCTTTGTAGACTTTCCAAACCACCTACTCAAGGAACATTTATTGTGTTACTGAAATGACTCTCATGTGTGACAGGAGTCTATAAATACTTTCTTGCCTGAACAGATTCTGAAAACTTCAGAAAGGGGTTTGTAAAGGTAACTGTAATTAACAGACTGATGCAGGTTCTGCTTTACATATATTCAGTAAATGTTTTTTTTATTTGATCAATTTTTAGTCTGTTTTCTAAACCAAATCTGTGATGTGTTCGACAAATCCATCTCCAACTAATAATGATTTGCTTTTTTCATGCTGCTGGTCTAAATATCTATTAAATTCAACTTTTATTAGTTGCTTGGTATTCATTACATTGAATCAACAGGAGTTTCCAGGAAACACAAACGCTGAAGATGCAGTTAATCACAAGTTCCAACATTCCATTAAAACCAGATTTCTGCGATTCATTCCACTGAAGTGGAACCCAAGTGGGAGAATTGGATTGAAGATCGAGGTGTAAGGCTGCTCGTTAATTAAGTTTAATAATATTTGAAAGTCATTTCAAAGGGGCGTACATAGTAGGAATAGGATTAGGATACAACTTCCCTAACCTGCACTCCTTATGGGTGGAGCCTTCCTTACTTGTTCTGTTCATGGGTGGAGCTTCCCTACTCTATATTTTTCATAGGTGTTACATTTTTCCTCTTTTCCCTTCCAAGACCTTGTCTAAATTACTTTCTATGGCCACAAAAAAATGGTCACTTGAAAATGGAATACCTACAGTAATTTTTATATCTTTCTTCTCATTGATCCTACCATATATGGAGAGGTGGAGGTGGTGCATTCTTCTGAAATGAGAAATTTGAAATTCCTATTCTTGGTATTGGTCCCATCTACCAAGCCTTAATGATTTGACTTCTCTTAAGTCAATTCATAAAGAACACTAAGGTTCTGACAGTTTTGGTGCTTGACCATTCATGATAATTAGCGGTGTATGTCTAACTTTCAGTGCAGATGTGATCTATAGAAACCATTTATAAAGAAATGGAAAGCTATAAAATTACTTAAATTCATTATAGAACACAGTTGGCTGTACAGATCTGTGAAAAAGAGAACTGGGACCTGCTCATTTTTGGAGTTTGGACTTTCCATCATATGTCAGAAGTTTTTAAATTGACTTATAAAGTTATCATTAGGTAGCTACAGATGAGGCAGAAGTTTCATTTACACCCAGATCCTGTGCTGGAGGGGTACAAATAGAGATAGGATAGCAGGAATCCATCTACTCTAGATAGAAGACATTAGAGATGAGCAAATTACTTTGAGTGGAATTAATTCCCCAACTGTTAAAAAATGTGTTTTCTTCTGTACTCAGAGAGTTATCACTGTGTTATCCTGTGTTACATAGGACTGCAGGTAACATCTACTACATTATCTGTACTCAGTTATCATTGTAATATTGGTGGTGTTACATAGGACTGTAGATAACTTCTTCTACATTATCTGTGCTGAGTGTAGAGATGAGTGAACTTGTTAGGAAAAAGTTTGCCAATTTCACATTCATCACAAATGTAGTACATTCGGATTCGTGTTCACTTTCACAAGCAATTTTACTCAAAGTCGTCAAAATTCAGTCACATTATCGCGTTTCCACTAAGGCTTTTGTTATTACTTTGGCTAGGATAGTGGTGCTGTATGATGAGCAGAGGGGAAGGGGGGACTTGTTTGATGAGGGGAGGGGGTGTGGAGAGGTAGAGGAGCATGTGGAGAGGTTAGAGGTGCGGCACGCCCTTTTTTTCCCCCTTAGCTTTGTGTGCTGATTCCGACAGCCAATCAGGGCTCAAAACCATCCACAATGTCCAGACACAAGGGCTTGTGTCATTGGCTGCCAAAGTCACATGTCCCTCTTCATATAAAATGTGGACATCTTGTTTTGGTGTCATTTTGTCAATATAGCAGCACAGAAAGGCTGCTACTGGACAGTCAGAAAGTTATTTTGGCGATTGTCAGTCAGCTAGTTTAGATACATAGGATCCTCTGTGGCTGTGAAATCAACCTTCCAGCAGATCAATCTTTTTTGCTCAGAGTGTGTGACACCAGGGCACATGTCAACATTTCAGTTATTATTAGTAGATTGGAGATGGCGAAATTCAAGCTCTTAGTTTTGCCATGTGTAGGAGGAAACAATCTTTTGTGTGACCACAACTGAGCAAACGAGGGCTGGCTTCTGTGCTGAGAGAGCGTGAAGTAGGGTGGACATGACAAGCTGATGTACTGCGAGTGAGGTGCCGGCTGGGATGTTATGGTGGATTGAGAAAGATGAGATGTGCTTGGTGTCTGATATTGGTCAAAAATAGCTGACATGTCAACTTGTGTAACAGCTGATTGGCTGTCACTCACCACAATATAGCGGGTGACCAAGTGTAGGTTCTGTGGACGGAGACCTGTGTGAGAACACTTGCCACATTGAGGGAAGAGAAGGAAGCAGATGTGGTTGATGGGGTCACTGGTGGTTGGCAAGGCTCGATTTTCTGCCTTTTAGGGCAGTGAGATCCTTAGACTAACACATGTTGATTGCTCATGTGCCGATTCATGCATGTAATAGTCAATTTATTGACTTTTTTGCCTCTACTCGTATTTTGCAAAGTTGACATCTAACCTGAGTTGGGTCATCCTTTGCCAAGGCGAGGAAATCTTTGCCACCTCTGCGAACTGTAGACTCGCAACTGGTGCTGGCCACAGCCAGAGTTGGGGGTATGGATGCAGCTCATCCACAAGACTTAGCTTCCTCTCTTACTTTTCAATGTGGCGCAGGACACCATTCTTCAAGCCAAAACAGTGCAAACAAGATGTGGGTTAGATGGCAGATAATGCTTCCAGTTTGCTTCAGAGGACAACTATTTCTTCCACACTGTCCAGTCTCTCTAGCCAAGAGTCTGGACCACATAATCCTCACCCGGATCCTCCTTCCTCCCTCCATGCCAATACTCAAAAGTAAAGGAAACCATTATTTGGACACTCCAAGGAGCTCTTTACCTTTCCACTTATGGTTTCTTCTGGCCTGTCACCATGCCAGATTCAAGAGGGAAATGAGGAGATTGTGTGCGTTAATGCCCAAATATTTGAGCAACCATGATCAGAAGAAGGCAACTGTGTCATTAGGTGGATGATGATGAAGCACAGTTGCCAACAAGTCTTGTTAATAGAACAAGTCAGGTGGAGTACCAGAGTGAGGAAGTGGAAGACGAGGTGGTGGATGATGAAGTCACTGAACCAACCAGGCAAAGTGGCATTCAGAGCGAGCACAGCAGCGCAGAGGGTGGTTCATCCTCAGTATCTGAACAGGCAGGAAGAGGCCGTGGGGCGTACAGAGGGAGAAGGCAGCCAACTGTTCCCCAGAGCACCCCCATTTGGCCAGGTCCTAGGCCAAGAGTCAAGCGTTCCCCAGTCTGGTGATTTTTTTACAGAAAGTGTGGAAGATCAAAAAACAGTCATTTCTAACCGATGCCATACTAAGATCAGCAGGGGCCTGACCACTACCAGTCTGACCACCACCAGAATACAGTACATGTCATCCAAGCACCCGACTAAGTGGGCCAAATGCCTTGGTCCCCAATCAGTGTCTGAAAGTGACACCAATGACTCTTCCCCTGTGTTATGTGCTTGCCAATCCCTAGTCCAGGACGTAGGTGTGAATGCTCCCACCCCGCACCTGTCGTTGCACATATGCAACCACGTCCAAAATAGTACCAGAAATGATTCAGAGTCCCTCCTGTACGTGTCTATGCATCGGAGACCCTCACCAGCATGTCTTGCAGGGTGTAACGGAGAGCCTCCTTCTAAGTTCTGTTAGCCCTTGCACATACTGCATTGGCTTTATGAATATAAGAGTAACAGCACCTAACAATTGTAACAGAATTCGTATGAGATCCTCCTATTTTTCTAATACACGGTGTATCAGAGTCCTTCTAATTTTTGTTAGTTCTTGCATTGTTTGCATGGGTTTGGTGGCGTATCACAGTCCCTCCTTCATAAATTAAGCAGTATGCGTCTCACTGTGTCACACACACCACATGCCCAGATAAGGTAGTAAAATGTTAAGAATACATTCACTGGGAAATGTTTTTTCACCATTTAAAGCAATGAGAATGTGCATAAATGCAGCAGAAACGCAGCAAAAATGCTATGTGTAAACATAGCCAAAGGAGAGGTGGAGGGTTATTTTTCTCTTTTTAGTTTTGCCATACTGTAAATACATATAGAAGAAAGAATGTTTCTTAATTATTTTACTGTAAAATCCATATTTGCTTGGGGCTTGAGTGTTTTATTGTCACTCCGTTAAAGTGTAGCAATACTCTGACCACATTGTTCCCAGAAGTGACCTGGGAGTCAGAGATGCATCCAGGCATCTTCCTCATGCTATTCCCATTGTATGTGAACACTTTTTACATACATTCCAGAAAAAGGTCGCCAGAAAAATCTGTGAGTTCCCCATTAACTTCCATTATTCTCGTTACTGAAGACGAGCACTCGAGCATTACGGAAAGCTTGTTACGAGTAACGAATACCCAATCATTTCAGTGCTCGCTCATCACTATTCAATACCAAAACATGGCAGCGTAAAAATGATACAAAACAATTTCTTGAACTTAAGCAAACTCACGAGTCACTATTTTAAATCACGTTTAAGTCACTTTTTCAGCCACCATGACTTTCTACTGAAAGACACATTTTATTTTAGGAGTTTACATTAAATTGTAGAAGCTGCTTATCTAAAATCAAAAATGGCTCCATTTATTTTAACTTTTGCTAACTTATTAACTGCAACTGAATTTTCATTCACAGTCTGCTCTTTGGGCGTTTAATGCCCGCCATCCCATTATTAATCCATCTCTACAGCCGTGACGTCTAAATGACTTATGAAAGTGTTTCTTAAAAGATTAAAAAAGCTTTCAATATAAAAAATAGATTCACTGATTCACTGAATGTTCAGATTATTAGACGAATGGCAGGAAGATTCTATACAATAAGGAAGGAAGAACGGTAGTGTTGAAGGGAGGGATTGAGGGAGAGAGAGAGAGGGAGAAAGGGAAAGAGGGAGATACGGAGAGGAAGGAAGGTAGTTAGTGTTGAATTGAGGTAGGGAAGGATTGAGAGAGAGAAAGGGAGAGGGTGATAATGGAAGTGGGAAAGGAAGAAAGGAAGGGAGGGAGGAAAGAACATAGGATGGAAAGAAAGAAGGTAGGACGGAAAAGTGAGAGGTAAGGAGGGAGGAAAGATGGAAGGAAGGGGGCAGGGAATTTGAAGATGGAAAGAAGGAACAAAGGGAGGTATGAATTAAAGCAGTAAAATATGTGTACAGCCATGGTCGAAAGTTTTGCCACCCTTGAAACTGTTCCAGAAAAAGAAGTATTTCTCCCAGAAAATTATTGCAATT
>VIAB01022052.1:14675-27945 GCA_009801035.1 Oophaga pumilio
TCTGCATGGAGGAGTGGGCCAAAATCCCTGCTGCAGTGTCTGCAGACTTGGTCAAGAACTACAGGAAAAATCTAACCTGTGCAATCGCAAACCAAGGTTTCTGTACCAAATATGAAGTTCTGCTTTTTCGATTGTATTACTTATTTCATGCAATAAAATGGTATTTAATTATGTGAAAAAATCATACAATGTGATTTTCTGGATTTTTTTTTAAGATTCTGCCTCTCATAGTTGATGTGTACCTATGATAAAAATTACAGACTTCTTCATTCTTTGTAGGTGGGAAAATTTGCAAAATCGGCAGTTTATCAAATAGTTATTTTCCCCACTGTATGTAATATATATGTATGCATGTGTGTGTACATATATATATATACATTTACATAATATTTTATATTACTTGGTAAACATACAAATAATGTTGACATATTGTGTAATTAATTCCAGAAAAAAAAATATACAAAAAAATGTGATGGAATTGTGTTTTAACATTTCCAAAATGCTATTCCATTTTGCAAAGAACAATTCGTTATATGAAAAAGATTATGGGAAAATATCTGAAGTGGTGAGGGAAATTAAGGAGCAAAAATGTTCAATTTACCAGTTTTTAAGATGTTCAGAAAAGCACAAAGGAAGAAAAGAAATTAATTCAGGCTAAAAAAAGGGAAGTTGAATAGGTAGCATTACTTGAATAAAAGGCATTGTCAAGGATGTTTATAATGGTCTTTCCTTATACTACGTCAAACGGAAATGACCAGAAGTGACCCCAAAATATCAAGATCCAATTACCTGAAAATGACAAACATTTAGAATGTCAAAATCTTTCAGGATTGAGTGATTCATCAGGCTGACACTGGGAGTCTGATCTCTTTGCCTCTAGGTCATGGTTTAGGCTTCGCAGAGACTTGAACTGACAGGAAATCTTTGCAGACTGACAATATCTCCATGGCCTAAGTGAAATTACTTGGTGTTCCTTATCAGGTTTTGTAGTTCTCTCTTAAGTGCAATATTTTATATGTATTGAGGTAAGTTTCCATTAAGTTGTCAAGTATTTATATGTGTAACTAAGAGAAAGTCTTTCACAATGGGAATGTGTAATGATTTGCTTCATACCAAACACAGAAATTTACAACATAATAAAAAGCTGCTGTTCTTCACATTTAATGTATAGCTTCTCTGCCAACCACTCCATTAGTGTCAGTGTAATCCTGCATATGCCGTGTTGACTCATAGAAGTACACGGTGACATTTTTCTAATGTCAATCTGACTGTACAAGCTAAAGCAAACAGCAGCCTCAGGAAGACTTAAGACAAAATGTCAAAATATTGTTTCTTGGCATAAAAAAACACTACATTCTTTCATTATTGAAAATTTGTGCAACTAAAACTCCAACTTGGCATAAATTGTGTAAATGCACTTAATGTAAATGGTTGGTTTATTAAAGTAAAAGACTACTTACTAAAAACAGTCATTTGAAACACACAAGACATAATAAATTATTATCAAAATTTAAATAGTTTTTTTTAAATTCTCATTTTCCAGCTTTAGATATGCATTTTTTTTTTGCCTTTTGCATTATATCTACAATAGTTAACCCCTTCATCCCCCAGCCTGTTTTCACCTTCCTTGTCAGAACATTTTTTTCAATTCAGACCAGTGTAACTTTATGGGATAATAACTCTGGAACGCTTCAACAGATTCCAGTGACTACGGGACTGTTGTTTCTATGTCATGTTGTACTTCATACTAGTGGTAATCCTAGGTTGATATGATTTACGTTGATTTATGAAAATATTGAAAATGTGACAAAAAAATGTGAAAAAATTTTGCAATTTTTAAACTTTGAATTTGTATCTCTTACGTTTAGATAAAATAGATAATACATAACACTTACCACATGTCTACTTTACATCAGCATCATTTTTCTGTTAGGAAGTTCAAAGTTTTAAAAATTTTCCAGCAATTTTTCATTTCCAACTAAAGTTACAAAAACAATTTTTGTAGAGACCACATACCTTTTTAAGTGACTTTGAGGGCCCTGTGTGACAGAAAATACCTCTCAATGTGCTAGAAACAACATTTAAGAGGTGTATTAACCCTTTATTTGCTTCACAGGAAATAAAGCACTGTGGAAAGAAAAACTGAGATAACGGGAAAATGGACCAAACAATTTCTTATTCAATTTCTACTGAGTATGCATGTGCCCCATATGTTATGGAAACTACTTAGGACAGAAGCACCACTGGAATTTTGGAGTACAAAATTGGCTGGAATAGACAGTGAACGCCATGTTGTGTTGGCAGAACCCCTGATGTGACTAAACAGTGGACATCCATCACAAGTTTTTGGAAGCTACACATCTCAAGAAACTTATCTAGAGGTATGGTGGGCACCTTGATCCTCTCAGGTGCTTCACAGAATTTTATAACAATGAGCAGTGAAAATAGAAAATCACGTTATTCCCACAAAAATGTTGCTTTGTCTCCAAATTATTCATTTTCACAAGGGTAACAGGAGAAAATAGACTACACAATTTGTGTGATTTCTCTTGTGCTTCACAGAATTCTATAATGTTGAGCGTTGAAAATTAAAAAATGCATTTTTTTCTCAAAAATCTAGCTTTAGCCCCAGATTTTTCCTTTTCATAAAGGTAACAGGAGAAATGAACATAAGAAGATGGTGTGTAATTTCTCCTGAGTACTCCGATACTCTATATGTGTGGTAAAACTACTGTTTAGGTACATGACAAGGCTCAGATGGGAAGGAGTACCAATAGAATTCTGGAGAACAATTTTTGCTGGAATAGATTGCGGATGCCATGTCATGTTTGAAGAGCTCCTGACATGCCAAAACAAAAGAAATCACAAGGAGTGACCCCAAATTTTGGAAACAGCACCTCTAGAGGAATTCATCTAGGATTGAAGTGACCATTTCTAACCTTTAGGCAAGTCACAGAAATGTATAACATTGGGCTGAACAAATAGAAAATTATATTTTTTTCCAATTAAAATGTTTTGGCTCCAAGTTTTTAATTTTCAAGAAGGATAATAGGGAAAATGAACAGTACAATTTGTTTCTCAATTTCTATTGAGTACGCCAATACCCCATATGTGGTCGAAAACTACTTTTGAGGCAAAGTGGAAACGCTGAGGTGCCTGAACATCAGAACCACCTATAACTGAACTCATTTTACAAACTACACCTCTCAGTTAATTCATCTAGGCATGTAGTGAGCATATTGATGCTTTATGTGCCTCACAAAATTTTATAGCATTGGGCCGTAAGGAAAGAATGATTACATTTTTACAACAAAAATGTTGTTTTATCCTCAGCTTTTTAATTTGTATAATTGATATTAGGAAACAAATGGACCTCACAGTTTGTTGTACAATTTCTCCTGAATGCGCAAATATCTTACATGTAATCGGGAACTAATTATCAGCCACAATGGAGAACTGAGAAGGGAAGGAGCACCATATTGTAGTGTAGATTTGGCTGTTATTTTTTGCTGGTGCCAATACTCATTGGAAGTGCAAGCACAGCAGATCCTCCTCTAAATGACCATATTCTATCGACTACACCTCTCAATGAGTTCATTTTTGGGTGCAAAAATCATATGGACACGGTGGGTGTGTCACATAATTTTATACCATTGGATAGTAAAGTAAAAAAAATATTTTTAGCCTTAGTTTTTACATTTTCACATGGAGAAATGAGTAAAACTGGCAACAAAATGTGTCCCTCTATTTCTGCTCAACGTGGCAATATCTCATGTTTCTGTACAGTACTGCTTAGCCACATGGCAAGACTCAGAAGGGAAGAAGTGCTATTTGACTCTTGGAGAACAAATTGTTTTAGAATAGTTAGCACACTACATATACAGAGCCCCTAAGTGTAAGAAGAGCAAAATCTCCCATCAAGTGACACAAATTTTGAAATGTATCTACATGTGTAGTGACGATTTTGACTTGTGTGCCCACACATTGCAGTTTCCAGTATATGGTAGTACCCAGTATATTCTAGTGCTCATACATTGTAGTATCCACACATTGTGCCCAACTCATGCTTCTGGAGTCATCAACCCAGGCTCTCATTGCTACAGAAATGCCAAACAAGCGAATGCTAAATGTGGTTTGGGCACACTGTGGAGCTCAGAAAGGAGTGCTGCATATGGAATTGGGAGCAGAGAATTCGCAGAATTACTTTTGTGGGGAAAGGAGCCATAGCGCTTTTCCAGAACTTTTCTGCTACCAGTAACATGGACGCCACCTATATTTCCATTCACACATGATGGACCTGAGAGAAGACTTACTTTTCAGTAGATTGAGTTGAAGCTTTGGTTGGGAACATTTTACATAACATTTTGGATCATGTTTATACTGCGCTTTACACTGAGCATTTACATCGGGGTTTCCATCTAAATCTCTGAATGATGTGATTCAGATGAATCTCCTGAGGGATCCATTCACTATGATGAGGCAGCAGAGTCACTATGGATTCAGTCTGGCCTCTGTTCAGCAGTGTCCTCCTTTTCAGAGGTGCACAAAACTATGGCTTAATGTGCTTTTATGCACTCTTAAAAAGACTGGCACTGCCGAATCATATGACAGAGTTCACAGTGTCTCCATCTGCCTCACTATAGTAAATGTTCTGCCAGAGGTTAATATTTTTGCAGACAGAGTCATGTCAGAGCTTGTTTTTTGGTGGACGAGTTGACGATTTTATTGGTACATTTTCTGGCCACATAAAATGTTTTGATTCCTTTCTATTTCGATTTATGGGAGACAAAATCCAGCAATTGTTTTTTTTGCTTCTTTTTTATGCCATCTGCTGTGAGGTAAAAGTGATAAGGCAGCTTTATTTTCCCGATTAAGATTAGTGATACCACATTTATATAATTTTTTTTATTTTTGATGCTTTTACACAATAAAAACTATTTTATAGAAAGTTATTTTTGCATAGCTATATTTTGAGAGCTATAAGCTTTTTATTTCTTTGCTCTAACAGACTAACAGAGCTGCATGGTAGTTTGTTCTTTTGCAAGACAAGATGGTGTTTTCAGTGATATTATTTTTTATATACATTCAACTTTTTGATAGCGTTTTATTCCACTTTTTGCTTAGCAGTAAGATAAAAAAATGTTTTTTTGCTGCATTTTTTACTTTTTTTTTACTATGTTCACTGAAGGACTTAACTAGTGTGACAGTTTTATAGATTTTCTTCACATAACTATGTATGTGTATTTATTAGCATAGTATTTCTTCATTTCTTATCTTTATTTCATAATTTAAAAAAAATATTTTTAATTTTTTTTTAACTTTTAAACTGAGTCCCCCTGTAGGACTACACTCCCTGACAGAAGTTATGTCGCTTATCCATGTTTTGTAAATAAAAGCTTATAACCTGATGTTAAATTCATTCATTGGTTGTATAAATTATTCTTTGGAAAGCTGAAACCCTCCGAATGTGGTTTACGTTAAGAAAATAAATTGGCATCAATGCAGAAATATTGATCATTTAATGGACACAGAATGGTCAGATTTTGTCAAGACAAAAATTTTGTCGCCTGGTCATATAATGCATCCAATCCTAGTTTACATCCTCACCTGTGCTCAGTAAATGATAGGTTAATTAGTGAGTGTGTATAAAAAGAAACCCAGCACCCCAGACCTTCACTTGAACTGCAACTTGAGCTCTGACAACATGCCAAAAATCCACCCTGCGACCAAAGCCTGGATTATCAAGAGGCTGAAGACCAGACCCATTGCAGATGTGGCTGGCACCTTTAATGTGTCTCAGCGTCAAGTACAAAGAATTAAAAAAAGATTTGAAGAGACTGGAGATGTGTTTGACAAGCCCAGACCCCGCAAGACAACTGCTCAGGAGGAATGTTTGTTGGTTAGAAAATCCAAAGCAAGCCCCTCTTCCACTGCAGCAGAGTTTCAACAGGCCTGGTCACCTCAAGTCCCTGTGTCAACTAGAACAGTTTGTAGGATTCTGTCTCGAAATGGCCTCCATGGTCGAATCAGTGCCCAGAAGACAGCACTAAATAAAAGGCAAATAAAAAAACGTGTGGCATTTTCAAAGTCCCACAGCTTGCTAAACAGATGGATGCTGGAAAAGTGGCAGAAGGTGGATTTCTCTGATGAATCTTCAGTAGAATTACACCATAGCTGCCACAAATACTGCAGGAGACCTACTGGAGCACGTATGGATCCAAAATACACCCAGAAAACAGTTAAATTTGGTGGTGGAAAGATCATGGTCTGAGGTTACATTCAGTATGGGGGTGTGCGAAACATTTGCAATGTGGAAGGCAATATCATTAGCCTAAAATATCAAGTATTAGCCACCTCTTAAATTCCAAATCATAAAAGGGGTCAAATTCTACAGCAGGATGGTGCTCCATCTCATACATTCATCTCTACAACAAAGTTCCTCCAGGCAAAAAAGATCAAGGTGCTCATGGACTGGCCAGCCAAGTCACCAGAAATGAACAACATTGAGCATGTTTGAGGTAGGATGAAAGAGGATGCTTGAAAGACAAAACCAAAGACTATAGATGAACTCTGGGAGGCATGTAAGACTACATTCTTTGCTATTCCTGATGACTTCATTAATAAATTAATCATTGTTGAACCGCATGGATGCAGTCCTTCAAGCTCATGGAAGTCACACAAAATATTAAATATGACTCTAATTGCACCACAACTTTGTTCACCAATGTTATGCAACATATATTTGTATTTTAAGTTAATTCTTTGTTTGAATATCACATTACTTTCTGTGGGCGACAAAACTTTTGTCTTGCCAAAATCTGACCATTCTGTGTCCATTAAATGATCAATATTTCTGCATTGATGCCAATTTATTTTCTCAACCTAAACCACATTTCGGAGGGTTTCAGCTTTCAAAAGAATAATTTATACAACCAATGGATGAATTTAACATCAGGTTATAAGCTTTTATTTACATAACATGGATAAGCGACATAACTTCTGTCAGGGAGTGTATAACCTTTATAACTCTGATCACTGGTAAAATGCATTGCAATGCATCAGTATTGCATTGCATTATACTTGTCAGTGCTGCACTGACAAAAGATCCTGGCATGGTGTTACAGGCTTGCTGTAGTTAGCTGACCCGGAGATTGTCATGATGATTTTGGGTTGTCGTGGCAACCATCAGTCCAGCACTATGATGTTGCGGAGGCTCCGATCGAAAGGGAGAGGCCCCTCCCTTGCCCAGCCTTCTAAATGCTGCGATCATTATCCATCACGGCATTTAGCGGGTTAAACGGCCCATGGCAGTACGGACACAGCTCCTGGCAGTGAAAGACGGGTCTCAAACATAATTTAAGTCAAGCTCCCGGCGATGAGCTGTTGTGCCCTGCATGATTGCTGTGACCTACCCATATGTCAAAGATAGGGAACAATTTTTCCGACCATGATGTGTGAGTACATCAAAGGTCGTTATGGGATTCATTTTATCTATTTTTTTTATACCTATCATTTCATCTCATGCTATAAATCCAGACAAGAAGAGTGATTTTATCTTAGACTTGCTTTGTTTTTTTGTTGTAAAAAAATGAAAGTGCAGAAAATATTGCAAATAGTTTTAAAGATAATTAGCTAAGTTTGCTCCAGGTACAGCTTTGAGTTAACGTTCATATCACCTGTATGACCCTTGGGGCTTGCTAAAATGAACTGACATTACATGACAGTAATGTAATAGCACAAGTTCACTGCTTCTAGTATTGTGCATTGCAAAGCATTTTTTTGTTATATTTTGCAGATAGTTATGTCACTTATGTCACTCTCTGCACTTATAAATATTGAACTTTACATCAATGATTTTACATTTTAGTGGAGAAACTAAATAATTTTCATCAAATAAATAGTTTTGACTTGCTCAGATTCTCTAGGTAGATGATCTGTCACCTCTCTGGACAAATTTTACCTAATTTAGGTGAAATCTCTAAAACACAACCACCCAAAATTAGAGATGAGCAGATCATTTGAAGCTTGAATTCACCAAATGAATACATTTGTGTGAATCTCAATACTGGAAAACTTGTAATTGCTCTAAAAATACATGTGGAGAACCTAGATGATCCCAAGATAAGCAAAAGAGATTTTACTCTACTAGAGAAAAGGAGGACCCTGCTGACCGAAAGAGATTACACTCTGTTGGAGAGATAAAGAGAAGACCCTGCTTACCGTTTGAGCTTAAATTCTAGAGGTGAGAGAGCACCCCACTGACCATAAGTGCTTACACTCTACAAAAAAAGTAAGGAACGTGCTGACCATAAAAGCTTACACTTAACCACTGATCTGTGATGTCCCAGGTACTAACCTCTAAGTAAACAACCGGTATTGTCAGATTGTCTGTGACACTGACTAAACTTTTCACGCCGCAGCTCTTTTTTGCTTTCACATTTTTGTTTGTCACTCCCCTTCTTCCTGAGCCATAACTTTTTTATTTTTCTTTCAATATGGCCAAATGAGGGTTTGATTTTTGTGGGACGAGTTGTACTTTTGCACGTCACCATTGGTTTTATCATATCGTGTACTTAAAAACAGGAAAAAAATTCCAAGTGCAGTGAAATTGCAAAAAAAATGCAATTCCACAACTGTTTTTTGGATTTTTCTTTGTCATGTTCACCAAATGCTAAAACTGACCTACTGTTAGGGTCTGCGGAACGCACCTAATAGATATTGTAGAGAGGTGCGTTCGCAGCCCGGGGGCCACCGTGCAGGCGAAGCCCGCTGCTAATAAGATGGCGAAAGTAGCGAACTCTGTTATCCCGCAGAGTCGCTAAAATAAACGCCGTAGCACGCTGTGGCAGTAAGTGTGAACTGTGTTAATGCCCAGAGCCACTAATGGGAATGCCACAGCGCTTTATGGCGATAAGTGCGAAATCACTTAGCTTCAGTGAGCCGCAAAGTAAAACACTAGGACGCTGAACCAGCATTATAAAGCGAACCCTGTTGCATCACAGAGCCGCTGAGAAAAAGACTGTGTCCTGTTAGACTCACAGGGATACACAGATAACTGCTGTGCGGATAGCAGTCCGTGATCATGTAGACAGTAACGCAATCAAGCAATCTCCTCACCGGAGAAGCCGGTATTCTAGGGGCTTATTTCAGCCAAGCCCTAACCACTTGCACCCACATCTCCTCACCAGAGGTGCCAGTATTTTAGGGGCTTATTTCAGCCGAGCCCTAACCACATGCATACATGATCACACTGGCGCATAGCACATAATGCAATTGATACTAGCACATGGCGGCCCAGCCATGCCACCCTTTTATAGTAACAGCTACAGGACCTTCCAGAAACAAGGACCAATGAAACTGTTCCAGAACACCAGTAGTCACAAGACCTTCCTGGCGAACCAATAGGAGCTGCTGCAGTAACTGAGCATGTGACCCCTGATCTCCAATGAGAGATCTCACCCTGGGCATGCTCAGAAGGGGAAAACAAGGACTTTGTCCTAAAGACGTCTGCTCGCCGCTAACCAGTACTGGCCACAATTGCAGAGCCTGGAGAGGCAGCAGTAATCCTCTGCACATTGTTAGACTGGGTGAGACGCTGGGACCAACGTCTATGCTGAGCAGGATCCACTGCGGATGGAGATGGATGGGGGATCGCGGCGGGACTGGTTTGAGACTCCCCTTGTGCTGCAGTGGGAACTCGAACCCTAACATCTACCATTATGATTCTCCAGGTCATTACAAGTTCATAGACACCAAGCATGTCTAGGTTGTTTTTTATTTATATGGTGAAAAAAAATCCAAAGTTTATTAAAAAAAAAAGGCCTTTTCCAAGACCTGTAGCGTAACTATTTTTTGTCATCTGGGGCTAATGAGGGCTTATTTTTTTGTGTAGTGAGCTAATGTTTTTAATGATATGATTTTGGTGTGGATACGATCTTTTAATCGCCCGTTATTGCATTTTAATGAAATGTTGTGGGGGGACCAAAAAAAGGAATTTTGGCGTTTTGACATTTTTTTTTGCTATGCCGTTTACCGATCGGATTAATTCTTTTTATAGCTTGATTTATTTATTTATTTTACTCACTTATATAGTGCCATTAATTCCACAGCGCTTTACAAACATTATTGGCACTGTTCCCATTGGGGCTCACAATCTAGATTTGAATTGCGCAACGGCGGGAAGCTGAACGCCGTCTTTGGGATTCACAAACGGCGATACGCAACGAATGCCGAGGAGCGGGGGGGTGAGAACATGGAAACCGCCGCCCTCCTGGCCTCACCACCGTGATTGACAGGGAAAAAAATGAAGTTTACAAAGGTATTTTGATCTGAAAACGGGGGTATCATGATATATGATACCTACCGTTAGCTTTGTTATGGGACTCACTATTCAGTCATATCTTTATCTGATATGGCAATTTTGGGGTGACAGATTCCCTTTAATGACAGTGTATTGCTGTCCGGTGACAGAAGCAGTAGGAGTGAGCTTAGATATGGTTGTAATATCAGTTAGCAGTACATCCTTTCTTAAATGTGATAAAACAGAAGGAATGTAAAGCTGTAGGGACAAAGCTCACCAGGAAGGTGCATGACAGAAACATGTTAAAATGAGATGCCCTGAACCAGAACAGACAGTAAAATTTTAGCAAAAGTGTGATCTTTGTGTGATCCAATTTTCTCAGATGAGGAAAAGATGGAGAAAAAATGTCTCCATCTTCTCCATTCTGTCAGTCCATGGAAAGCAAAGTGCACTCAGATGTAATCTGGTTTCCATGGACTCATTGACTTGCATGGCGGAGAGAGATCTGAATATCAGATCAAATTCGAGCATGCAACGATTTTTTTTCTCATGCAGACTCTGTATGAGTAAAATATGGGACATGTGCACAGCGTCATACACTAACGTTGGTTCAAGTGCTATCTCATGTTTTTCCAGATTGCACTCTGAATGCAAATACTCTTGTCTGTATGAGCCCTTAGCATGCTTACATCCATGCACTTTAAAATTCTATTTACTTTTCTTGAGAATCTATCATGGATTTCAGATTTTATCCCACATTTTTTTCTTTTATGATGTGCCATCTACAATACCTTGTTGCTTCAGTGCAGCATAACATAACTAGGTAGTGTCAGTACAATCTCTTCCTGCTGGGAGGACAGTGTGATTATCCTCTCCTCTACTTTCTACTAAATAAGGCAATAGTTTATAGTATACATTCAGGAGTCTGGACTGTGATTTCCTTTATTATAACTGCATAACTAATTTTTTAATCAACATAACTGAGTAGAAAAATATCATGAAATTTCAAATAGTAAGGAACAACTACATAAGGTAATACTAGCTGATTTATAAATTGGGGGCAAAAAAAAGCAAAGCGAAACTTTTAAGTACTATATCTCATGCGAATGCCATCAAGCTTTGCACTTGATCAAAAGTAATAACCACAAATGTCATACGTCTTTGTGAGAGAACAAATCAAGACTTAATTTATTCATAAACTTCTATGTGTGAGCACTTCTTTTAATATAAGAGCACTGCCTACCTGTCTTTCACCACTGGCACTCCTTTACGCTACCGATACACATGATAAATATTTTTTGTAACCTGTCATACGCACAACTACACAGAAGATAACATCAACATATAGTGTAGAATCCTTTATGATTCTGCTCTGACACATTCCTACATTATTCTTTCTTTTAGTGAATTAAATAATTGACACCATGATACCATTTCAGATAAGAATGTCACTACATGTAATGGCACTGTGTGATCAGTAGTTTACCAGGTTGTAAAAGTTGTTAATGTATTCATAATTTTCCTGGAAGAATAAGAGAAACATCACTACACAGTTTTCTAGAATAAAAATTGTTGTAGAAAAGTTGTTAAATGGGTTCTCCACTACTAGTACAGCTCTTTTTCGATCTGAATATATGCCCTTCATTAAAATGAAAATACTTCTACTCGCCTCCCATGCCGGCGCCATCCTAGTGGTTGTCGGCACTCACGTTCCTGGGGTTCAAGTGAGGTTTTAACATCATGTGAGCCCTAAGCCCAATCATTGCAGGCTGCTCACGTCCTCTTGATTAATTTTAGGACTGAAGGCTGTAACAGTGACGCCAGAGCTGACTGGGCACAGGGTTCATGTGATATAACAACCTCACGTGAGCCATTGGAATGCGAATGCCGACAGTGCTGGAATGGCGACGGCACGCACATTGAGTATAGGCATTTTCTATTTTAAGGAGGCATGCAATCAGATCAAGAAGTGGTAGTCCTAACAGTGGACAACCCTTTAACTCAGGTCCCATGTACCAAACATTTTAAAACACTTTGTCAAATGGTATATTCTTTTTTATAGAGCACATGTACAAACTTTACAGGAGTATTTCTATCAAAACTATTCAATTCTAAGATGGGAGCATCTGTATATGCAGAAACCAGATGTGGCCAGAATTACGGAAGGAGTCGAATGGGATGCCACCATTTGTTTCCATAATTTGCACTGAAGTAAATGCATAGTACAGCACCTGCTTTACACAATCTTGGCCATCTCTGGCAGGCACACTAAATATTTTTAAGCTTTAACTCAAATACAAAAGAACTGAGCTTATAAATATATTACTGGAAAAGAAGAAAATAAAATGACATATAATATGATGCAAAGTTTACAAAAATAAGCAGGGAAAAAACAATAAGAAGGTTCAAATGTATCACAGCCGGTGTGATGTGATTTAGTTTTTCATTGGGATTTGAGTCAATAGAATACTTGTCCTTTTAAAGTCATTTGCCATGGAGAGTGTGAGGTGTTACAATCATGGAAAGACTTTTATGGTTGCCATTTGGTTTATATTGTGCTACACAGAAACAGTAACATATGGCTTTACGAGTTTTGGACATTGTCAGTTTCCCAATCTTACCTGTCCTGTATGATTTTCTGTACAATCTACAGAACATGATCAAAAAGAGAAACAGCTGCAAAGCGCTTATTGTTTTAGAGTAGTAATTGTATTCAAACAATATAACAACAGTTCCATAGCATAGAATGAAGTGGCATCACATTTAGTGACTCATTTACACAAAATCCTCAGTAGCAATGGCATTGAAAAGATTTAGTATACATCTCATGTTGAAGTAATGGAGCAAGTAATCCAAGAACCAGCATAGAAAGATACTTGTTACAGAACAATGAACTCTAGGATTTTTTTTAACCATAATTACATTAATTTTGTGAATCCCCTTTATTTAATATTTATGTATATATATATA
>VIAB01022053.1:21399-35882 GCA_009801035.1 Oophaga pumilio
TGCCTTTTTTGTTTGAGTGTGTATGAGTTGGTGACTCTAGGTAAACACCTGTTCACACTTAGGCTATGTTTGGATATGACGGTCAGTTCTGGCATTTTGACTTTTTTTTTCGCGTTACGCCGTTTAGCTATTGGGTTAATTCCTTTTTTATATTGATAGATCGGGTGATTCTGAATGTGGCGATACGAAATATGTGTATGTTTGATTTTTTTTTTTTTGAATGGGGCGAAAGGGGGGTGATTTGAACTTTATACTTTTTTTTATTTTTTTTATATTTTTAAAAACTTTTTTTTTTTTACTTTTGGCATGCTTCAATAGTCTCCATTGGAGACTAGAAGCTGCCATAACCCGATAGGTTCTGCTACGTACAGGTGATGATCAGATT
Organism: Oophaga pumilio; assembly: GCA_009801035.1. Taxonomy (NCBI): domain Eukaryota; kingdom Metazoa; phylum Chordata; class Amphibia; order Anura; family Dendrobatidae; genus Oophaga; species Oophaga pumilio. The sequence goes on from VIAB01022053.1 coordinate 21,785, forward strand.
GCCTGTATGTAGCAGAATTGCTGACTTGCTATGAGCACCAACCACCGGGTGGTGCTCGTAGCAACATGGCAGTGACAACCATAGAGGTCTGCATGAGGCCTCTGGCTGTCATGTCAACCCATCGGTGACCCGCGATCATGTGACGGGGGTCACCGATGGACGAATTTCTGGCTTACTTGCTGGAAGCACATGTTAAGTCCCGTTGTCAGCGGCATTTAATGGGTTAATAGCCGTGGATGGATCGCAATTCCACCAGCGGCTGTTCCGAGCATATGTCAGCTGTTTAAAACAGCTGACTTGTGCCGGGAGAGATGTGGGCTCAGCACAGGAGCCCACATCAAAGGGACTGTGTCCGACAATGGCGTATTATTACTCCTGATGTCGAAAAGGGGTTAAAAGTAGATGGTGAAGCAAGGCGAAATGCCACTCGATTGACAATGGCAACAATCTTATAGGGATCAATGAACCTGGGTCCTAGTTTCCAAGATGGAATCTTTAATTTAATATTCTTCGAGGATAATCGCACCAAATCACCCACACAATGGTCTGGATCCAGCAAGCATTTCTGATCCGCCATACTCTTATATTTCAACCCCTTCTGCCTTATGTTATTAAGAACGCCTTGCCATACTGATGTAACAGATGAGGAAATCCTCAGGTACCCCAGAAGAACGAGTGCTATTGAAACTGCAAAACTGAGGATGGTAAACACTTGTTGGGTCCAGACCTTTGTGTGGGTGGCCGGGGTTTGTTTCATGTTATTCTCTCCCCAGTCTGGTCATGCAAGGGTTAACCTTCTCTGCCTCGTTTTCGGTTCTGTTGGGCTATTTCAGTCTGCTGTGGCCTGCTGACCAATGTCAGTGATAGTTCATGCTTCCAGGCTAGAGCAGCTGACCCCTTGATACTGTGTTTTGTCCTCTGCCTGTGTATTCTGCTCCCTTGACCTCCCTTCCCTGCCACCCTGCTTGTCTTAGTGTTCACTCCCTGTGCTTGGACCCTTGGTATATGACTCGGCTTGCCTTCTGACCTGTGTTACTGTCTCTCATCTCGGTTATATCTGCTCCCATCTGGCTCTGACTTTTGGCTTGTATTTGACCACGTGAATTGCTGTGACCTCTGGTACTTCTTGTCCTGACTGTTGCTGACTTGGCTCGTCTGACCACCCTTTCGCCACCATGTGACACTTGTGCTGCTGCTCTGTGGTATTACCCTATGTGTGTGTGCAACCTCTCTTCCCTCACCAGTATCCCCTGGTGGAGGTTGCGCTATACTGCACTGCAGCAGCATTACAGGTACCATCCCTCCCACTTTCTTCCCCTGTCATGGTTAATAGAAGTCTGAAATTCCAGATTACTAAAATTGTTGATTCTTGCTTGGTTCACTGGTCTTTTCAATATTTAGTGCATTGGAAGGGTTGCTGTCCAAAGGAAAGAATGTGGTACCCTCCTAGGAGGAGGGATAATGTCACGAGGATACCATGACAGAGAGGGGTCAGATAATCGCAGCATCTGGTGATACATACACCTGCAGTAGTTAGAAAGGTTCACTGTTCTATTAGCACTTCTGGCTTTCTTTACTCTGGTGCTGCAAGGGTTAAACTGCTTAGCTCACTCATGGAGTTTTGTGTCTTGGGTTCTATCAGCTGTTCTGAGTTCATTATTTCCAGCAGGTATAAGAACCCTTTTCCTTGCTTCTGACCTGGCCAGTAAAGGTTACCACTACCTGGCTTGGAGTTGAAGGAGAAGTTCAGTGTTTGGAGTAGGCGGTTGAAGAGTTTTTAAGGAGATTGCTGCGTGGAGTTAGATTGCATGTTTATCCTTATCCTCTCCCATTTGGTTTCTTCCTACCTATTCCTCCCCTGTTTTCCACTCTGTTTTGTGAGTGTATTTGTATGATTGTAGCTTTCTTTAATCCTTGTCTGTTTACTTATACACTTTGGCCTCGCACCTACCTGGGTGGGGGAGGGAACAAATAAGTGTAACATAGGAGCATAGCAAGGTCCAAGACCCTATCATATTAAATCATCCGGGGGACAGAGATAGCCTAGTTCGAGAAGTCGGGTAGGTGCCCACAGTCCCTTGTCACGACGTGACAGTATAATTTCAGCTTCCTATGACCTGCATGCCCATATAGATGGTTTAGGAGGGTTGATCTTGACAGATTCCCTTTAAAGTCCCTCCTGTGTGAGTCAGAAAGAAGGACCAAATAGTAATACTTGGGCATGTAATTCCACATTTCCTCTAATTTTTAAATAACTGATGTCTATGTGGAGCGATCCTTTTAAATAGTATTTTCCCTTTTGGACAACAGTCTACATGGGACATGTAAATTCTCCTGGTCCTAAATTACACATCTTATTATAGCGCATTGCTGCATTCATAGTGTCACTGATTGTCACTGACAGCAAACTTGTCATCAGAAACATCCCTAACAACAAAGTTCAGCCCCCTACAATGCAGTGTTTTCACCTCATTAGTGTCACGCTGTCACTGCGTACAGGAGGTCAGGGTCCTATGCTGACCCTAAGTTGGGGCCCTGACTAATCACTCTACCTGGAGGTACTGTTAATGGTACAGAGGTCCAGGCCGCCAGCGTAACCCCTACCTCCTGAGAATCCCTGAACCTCAGTAATCTAGTCCTGAGAAGGACCCCGATCACAACAGTAGGGGATAGGGTAGTAAATGCTTATACACAGTACTAGACGAACGAGACAGTACAAGGGGAAAACCAAAAACCACCTTGCATACAAAACTCACACCACAATAACAGAGGGAACACAAACGGGTAAGGAGATAAATGATAAAGCGAGGAAGGGAAAAAACCACACCGAGTACACTTCGCTCCAAACTCTTCAATACCACGATCCGCTCTGATGGTCTGTATGAAATGCTTTCACCGACAACTACCCAAACAAACCGGCAGGTATTTGAAGGAGTCCCAATACTGCAGAATTAACTGCAGCTGGGTGAGGCTGGGCCTCATCTAGCACAGAGAGAGAGAATTAACTCCCTCACTGCCGAAAAACACCAAGCCCCAAAAACTCAGCTGTGCGAAGTCAGGCTGTGCAATCGCGACGATCTTTGTGGCGACACACCCGTGACAATTAGTACATCAGTATTATGTAAATAACGAGGTAAACTATGTACAAACATTGATTCAGCATGGAATGTAGGGAGATTTCAGCTCTTCTGTAGAATTGTGAATGCAGATCTGAAGTGTACGGCAGGATCAGAAGCACATCATGCTTAATGCAATGTATGTAAAAAGTGATGTAATTTTGTGAAAGCAGGAGCAGTTCTGTCGCATGTTATTTCTTGTAGTTATTTCTTGTTGTAATTGCAGAATTTCAACTTTTTGCTGCCTTCATTATGAAGGGAAGAAATTCATCAACACTAAGTAGCGAAACGCCACTCGAAAATAACAATAATGTAATATTTTCCAACTATAATTTATAGCTTGATAGCCATACTCTACAGCTATAAGGGTCTGTTTTATATTAAATGTGCTCCTTGACAGAAACCATTGTGCGGTCTTCTACATAATGAATTACCTATAGTTAATTAGAATTTCACATGCTGTATCGCCAGCTATAGTGCACATGACAATACGAACACTGAAAATACCACCGTCAGTTACATTCTGCAGATATCATTACATAAACCACCCACCACTTTGAACCCCTTCCTTCTCATCCATTTTTGTGGCTTTTGATATAAATCATTCCTGCACAGCTCCCTCCTTGCTCTTTTGTGTTCGCTTACCTCTAAAGTGGAGTAAGCTGTAAATATAATGGCAACTTCTGTACAAGGCTGCAGAAAATGTTGACGCTATAAAGTAAAATAACATATTACTGAACTACAGTATATGATTTACAATACAAACAGAGGGTAAAAAGTATTCAACACGTCAGTAAATATATTTCTAAAGTTGAGATTGACATGAAATTCTCACCAGATGTTGTTAACAGCTGATCCAATCCACACAAGCAAAGAAATCAAATCAAACAATGTAAGTCGAGAAATTAAGTTATGTGTAACGAGAATTTACACAGGAAAAAGTATTGAACATGCTTACTGAAATATAATTTAAGCCGGGTGCCCACGATCGGGAACTAGCAGCGCTTTGTAGCAGTGCATGTTTGCTGCGTTCAAAGCGCTGCCTTCTATTGAATGCAGGTAAATCCCTATGTGATCACTGAACCATTTGGATTTTACCATGTTCAATGCATTCTATTGATGTAATTTCTCTTACAGAGACTAGAGTCTCCGCAAGAGAAATTGACATGCTGCGGTCTGGAAAGACGCGCCGCATGTCATTCTCCGCGGGTGATTCGCGGACGTCTGTGGACACATACGGTAGTTGACATGGGATTTCTTGAAATCCCATCCACTATGCTGTAACAGCTGGGCGCCGGGGGTTTGATGCTGCATAAATATGCAGTGTCAAACCCGCATCAATTCCGGACCGTGAACACATACCCTAATACTTTTTACAAAAGCCTTTGTTGGTGATGACAGATTTAAGACGCATCCTATATGGAGAAACTAGTGTCATGCATTGCTCAGGTGTGATTTTGGCCCATTCTTCAACACAAACACTCTCCACATCCTTAAGAGGGAACTTGTCAGCAGGATTGTGCTGAGTAACCTACAGACAGTGTCAGGTCGGCGCCGTTATACTGATTAAACTGATACCTTGGTTGATGAAATCCATCTTTAATCTTTATTTTAAGTTCTCAGTTAATGAGATTCTCGTGCTCTGGGGTGGGCCTCTGGGAGGTTCATTATGTGGTTCTCTGCTTTTGGCTTATGAAAGGTCACTGATTCCTCAGTGACCTGCCGCCTATTTTACATACTGAATATTATATGTATTGAAAAAAAAAATTCACATTCAGCAGGCAGACGCCTGGAATATCCCAGTATTTCACAGACTTGTCTAAATGTTGTTGAGCAAACCTTAAACATGCTTGAACATGCCTTTTGTTCAGCCATCCAGCCTTGCGTGGTGAGCGTGCATACAGCCATGGAGGTTGAGTGCATTACTTATGGTTTTCTTTGAAACAATTGTACCTTATCTCTCTTCCCTCATGACTCAATGCGCAGCCCATTGCTGTAGACAAACCAGTCTTAGGGCTCTTTCATGCATCAATGTGTCTGGTACGTGTGGTGACAGTTTTCATATGCACCGGGGACACTTACACACATAGACCCATTCAAGTGAAGGGGTCTCTGCACATGTCAGTGCGTTTCTACAGACCATGTATCCGTGGGCAAAATACACTGACATGACCGTTTTTCAACAGCTGCACTGGCCGCAAAACATCCCGCACATGTGCACAATGATGACACACGGATGTCATCCGTGTGTCATCAGTGGGACACGTACTGGTGTCTGGGAATTAGCGGTACAGTTTGCAAAGTTCCCCAGCGCCGCGTGCTGAAGACTGCTCTCATCATTCTCCCATGCTAGTGCTGCGATCAGTGCTAGTGGAGGAAAATGTTGAGTGTTGTATTCAAATGATAACAGCTAGAGAAGACAGTGGCTGAAGGAAGTACTAATCAGCCGTCGCCTGTGCTATAAATAAATTTAAAAAATGGCGTGGGTTCCCCTCTATTTTTGACAATCAGCCAGGCAAAACTGAAAGCTGAGGGCTGCAATCCTCAGCTGTCAGTTTTAGCTAGATTGGTTTTCAAGAATAGATGGGTCTCCACACCATATATTTTATTATTTAAATAAATAATTTGAAAAACAGTGGGGTCCCCCCATTTTTGATGACCAGCCTTGCTAAAGCTGACTGGTATTCTCAGGCTGGTAAGGGGCAGTTGATATTTGCCCCCCAGCCTTAAAATAACAGCCCGCTGCCACCCAGACAAGGCACATCTATTAGGTGCACCAATTCTGTAGCTTTGCCAGGCTCTTCCCACTTGCCCTGTGGTGGTGGCAAGCGGGGTTCATATCTGTGGGGTTGATTTTACCTTTATATTGTCCGGTGACATCAAGCCCATGGATTAGCAATGGAGAGGTGTCTATAAGAAGCCTCTCCATTACTAATCCTATAGTTATATTGTAAATAAACACACAGCAAGTATAAAATCTTTTATTCGAAATAAAAACAAAACACACTTTTCTTTATTTAAAAATAATAAATAGTTGTACTCACCTAATGCCCATTCCATTGAAGCCCTTGTCTGCTTTAATAAAACAATAATAAAAAACAATAATAACCCTCACTTGTCCGTCATTCTGTTCTACGCTGTAATCCATGTTATGCGACCATCCAGGCTGAGAACCACTGATAAATGAGCTGCTGTGAGCGCAGCATCACCAAGCAGCAGTGACGTCATCAAGGTATTCGCCGGTCACTGAGGCTGTGTTCCCAGCTGGGCTGAACTGTGGTGACCTCAGCACTGTGAGAAAGTCAGTGAGTTTACTGCAGTTCAGCTTAGTGAGTTCAGACCAGTTCACTGCAGATCTCAGTGAGAAATTTCTCACGTTGATCTGCGGTGAACTCACTGAGCTGAACTGCGGTGAACTAACTGACTTTTTTTCACAGTGCTGAGGTTACTGCAGTTCAGCCTGGCTGGGAATGCAGCCTTAGTGACCAGCTGATACCTTGATGACATCACTGCTGCTCACTGATGCTGCGCTCGCAATATCAATGGCCCTTTACCAGCCTGAGAATACCAGCCCCCAGCTGTCTGCTTTAGCAAGGCTGATTGTCAAAATTATTTATTTAAATCATTTAAAAAAAATGCATGGTGACCCCTATATTTTTGATAACCAGCCTTGCTAACACTGACAGCTGAGGGTTGCAGCCCACAACTGTCATTTTTGCCTGGCTGGTTGTCAAAAATATAGCGGAACCCACACCGGTTTATTTATTTATTGATCAGGCGGTGGCTGATGAATTCTCTCACTGTTATCAGTTGAATGCAACTCTCAACATTCTCCCTTGCTCACGCTGATCACAGCGCGAGCAGGGGAGAATGAGCAGCTATCTTTGGCACCCGGTGCCGGGGAATAGCGTAAACAGTACCGCAGCTTCCCAGGTGCCTGTACATATGGTACTGATGCGGCCCACGGTTGCCACAAGTATTAGACACACACGTGCACACGGACACTGATATCTCCAGTACTGGTATTTCCGGTAGCGGAATTATCAAAACGTGTGAAAGAGCACTTAGTGTATGGACGTTACTACCAGTATTGTGGTACTGCCATTGCAGTTCTACCCCAGTAAGGATTAATTTAAACTGTCACCAGGCAGTTACTTTAATCATTTAAGGGAATTTGTCAACTATTTACACATTTGGTCAAAATTATTGGTACCCCTCATTTAAAGACAGAAAACTCACAATGATTACAGAGAACTTGAATCTGACAAAAGTAAAAATAAATCAAAAATGTATAAAAATTAACAAATGAAAGTCAGACATTGCTTTTCAACCATGCTTCCACAGAATTAAAAAGAAAATAAAACTCATGAAATAGGCCTGGACAGAAATGATGGTACCCCTGAAAATAATGTGATAAAAGGGACATGTTAAATCAAGGTATGTCCACTAATTAGCATCACAGGTGTATACAATCTTGGAATCAGTGAGTGGGCCTGTATAGAGGGCTACAGACACTCACTGTGCTGTTTGGTGACATGGTGTGTATCACACTCAACATGGACCAGAGGAAGCGAAGAAAAGAGTTGTCTCAGGAGATTAGAAAGAAAATTATAGACAAACAGTTATAAGACCATCTCCAAGCAGCTTGATGTTCCTGTGACTACAGTTGCACATATTATTCAGAAATTTAAGCTCCATGGGACTGTAGCCAACCTCCCTGGACGTGGCAGCAGGAGGAAAATTGATGACAAATCAAAGAGACGGATAATACAAATGGTAACAAAAGAGCCCAGAAAAACTTCTAAACAGATTAAAGGTGAACTTCAACCTCAAGGAACATCAGTGTCAGATCGCACTATCCGTCACTGTATGAGCCAACGACCAAGGAGGACACCATTGTTGAAAAAAATCATAAAAAATCCAGACTGGAATTTGCCAAACTTCATGTTGACAAGCCACAAAGCTTCTGGGAGAATGTCCTATGGACAGATGAGACAAAAATGGAAATTTTTGGCAAGGCACATCAGCTCTATGTTCACAGATGGAAAATGAAGCATATCAAGAAAAGAACACTGTCCCTACTGTGAAACATGGAGGAGGCTCTGTTATGTTCTGGGCCTGCATTGCTGCATCTGGCACAGGGTGTCTAGAATCTGTGCAGGGTACAATGAAATCTCAAGTCTGTCAAGGGATTCTAGAGAGAAATGTGCTGCTCATTGTCAGAAAGCTTGGTCTCATTCGCAGGTCATTGGTCTTGCAACAGGATAATGACCCAAAACACACAGCTAAAATCACCCAAGAATGACTAAGAGGAAAACATTGGACTATTGTGAAGTGGCCTTCTGAGCCCTGTCCTAAATCCTATTGAGCATCTTTGGAAAGAGCTGAAACACGCCGTCTGGAAAAAGCAACCTTCAAACACAAGACAACTGGAGCAGTTTGCTCTTGAGGAGTGGTCCTAAATACCTGTCGAGAGGTGCAGAAGTCTTGTTGACAGTTACAGGAATCGTTTGATTGCAGTGATTGCCTCAAAAGATTGTGCAATAAAATATTAAGTTAAGGGTATCATCATTTCTGTCCAGGCCTATTTCATGAGTTTTATTTTTTTTAAATCTGTGGAAGCATGGTTGAAAAGCAATGTCTGACTTTCATTTGTTCATTTTAATAGATTTGTTTGATTTATTACTTTTGTCAGATTCAAGTTATTTCTGTGACCATTGTGGGTTTTTCTGTCATTAAACGAGGAGTACCAACAATTTTGACCACCTGTGTACATGCACATGAAAAAAAAATGCTCTTACATCCTGCATGCACACCAATGTATATTCCAGTTAATCTCTTCAGGTGTTTTTGTATCAGTGTTTTTGCATTTTGTGCAAATAAAGGTGTGGCCTCCCTTTTCTTTGAGTTGGACATTACATCCATATAGTTCCCCATGCCTGGGTGTCCTTCTCCACATGTACGTCACTTGATAAATGGTAAGGTTTTAATATTAGAGGTTAGGACTGTACTGAATAGGGTCACCGTGATGGTGGGATGGCTTTTTAATTTTTTTAATCAAAATGATGTTAACCAAGCACCCTATATTATTTTCATGCACTATTGCTGTTTATTTATTTACTGTAGTGTAGTTGCTTTGTATGTTTTTATCTTGGGTTTTATTTACATGCACATGAAGCTCTTTCAAAGGCAAGTCCAGCAATACCTTTACACAGCCAGTCCATTCCTTTATTACTGAGAAATCAGCATTTGAATTTATATGCAAATTAGACTGAAGAGCTATGGTAGATCTGAAGCCTCTGTCACTCCAGCTTTATCTTCCCCTCCGAGCACCACTTTTACCTGCTTGACTAACATCCTCTTCAGGCAAAGGAGTTGTCGGTCAAGCAGGAATAAGCAGCGCTGAGCAAGGGATGGAGCTGGAGTGACAGTGGCTTCAGATCTACCATAACTATTCAGCCTTTTTTTCATATTTTCTGATTTTTCAGTAATGGAGGAATAAACTGGCCATGTAAAGGTTTAACTGGACTTGTCTTTGAAAGAGCTACATGCACATATTGTAGGGCATTCCAATCATCAGTTGAATGCCCCTGACTTATGTTCCCCAATTTAAGGGTTAACATTCTTGTTCCCATGTTTCTCTCCTCCTTTCCTTCCCACCAGCCAATAGTTCCTGCTCTCCTCTCATCCTACACTACTCAAAAAAATAAAGGGAACACCAAAATACCACATCCGAGATATCACTAAATGAAATATTCCAGTTGCAAATCTTTATTCATTATATAGTGGAATGCGTTGAGAGCAATAAAAAATAAAAATGATCAATGTAAATCAAAATTAATATCCCATGGAGGTCTGGATTTGGAATGATACTCAAAATAAAAGTGAAAAATCAAATTACAGGCTAATCCAACTTCAGTGGAAATTCCTCAAGACTAGGAAATGATGCGCAGTAGTGTCTGTGGCCTTCACGTGCTTCTTGTATGAACTCCCTACAACACCTGCACATGGTCCTGAGGAGGCTGCAGATGTTTTCCTGAGGGATCTCATCCCAGACCTGGATTAAAGCATCAGTCAACTCCTGGACAGTCTGTGGTGCAACGTGGCGTTGCTGGATGGATTGAAACATGATATCCCAGATGTGCTCGATTGGATTCAGGTCTGGGGAATGGGCAGACCAGTCCATAGCATCAATGCCCTCATCATGTAGGAACTGCTGACACACTTAAGACACATGATGCCTAGCATTGTCATGCATCAAAAGGAACTCAGGGCCCAGTGCACCTGCACATGGTCTCACAATGGGTCTGAAAATCTCATCCCAGTACCTAATGGCAGTCAGGGTACCTCTGGCTAGCACATGGAGGGATGTGCAGCCCTCCAAAGAAATGCCTTCCCACACCATTAATGACCCACTGCCAAACCGAACATGCAGGAGAATGTTGCAAGCAGCAGAACGTTCTCCACGGTGTCTCCAGACTGTCACGTCTGTCACGTGCTCAGTGTGAACTTGCTCTCATCTGTGAAGAGCACTGAGTGCCAATGTCGAACCTGCCAATCTTGGTGTTCTCTGGCAAATGCCAATTGCCCTGCACGGTGTTTGGCTGTAAGCACAACACCCACTTGTGGACATCGGGCCCTCATACCACCCTCATGGAGTCTGTTTCTAACAGTCTAAGCAGACACATGGATTTTAGTAGCCTGCTGGAGGTCATTTTGCAGGGCTGTGGCACTGCTTCTCCTGTTCTTCCTTTCACAAAGGAGGAGGTAGCTGTTTTACTGCTGGGTTGTTGTCCTCCTAAGGCCCCCTCCACATCTGGTGTACTGGCCTGTCTCCTGGTATCTGTTCTATGCTCTGGACACCTTGCTGACAGACACAGCTACCCTTCTTGCCATAGCTCACATTGATGTGCCATCCTGGATGAGCTGCACTACCTGAGCAACTTCTGTTGGTTGCTACTGTAGCCTGTAGGAGTGAGAGCAATAACAAAATGCTAAAGTGACCAAAACAGCCAAAAAGGATGAGAACAGTCTGTGGTCATCACCTGCAAAACCACCCCTTTATAGGGGTTATCTTGCTAATTGCCTATCATTTCTACCTGTTCTTTCCATTTGCATAACAGCAGGAGAAATTGATTAACAATCCATGTTGCTTCATAACTGAACAGGTTAATTTCACAGACGTGTGATTGACTTGGAGTCACATTGTGTTGTTTAAGTGTTCCCTTTATTTTTTTGAGCAGTGTATATTCCTATATAAAGTTGAGCCCCGCCTCTTTAGGTCTCTGTCATGAGCTGCTTTGTTTGTGGGATTAGGTAGTTCAGAGGTTAATCTGGACGGCCTCACTCTGGGATTCTGGGAGGCTTCTTATAGCCTCATTATGGAGCCATTCCCTGTCGGTTATACTTTGACCCTTGGCCGAGTGTGTGTGGCCCTGTGCTTTGTGCTTGTGCTACTTTATGCTTGCTTGGTTTTGACTTGGTTCTGTTCCCGTTACGAGTTCTGCCTGCCCCTCCTGTACTACGTTGCTATCTCCGTGTATGACTCCTGGCCTTCGTCCTGACAATTCTCTGCTTATCCCTCTTGTACTGCGCTGCTATCTCCGTGTATGACTCCTGGCTTATGTTCTGACTATTCTCTGCTCGTCCCTCCTGTACCGCGCCGTCCTCTCCGTGTATGACCCCCGTTTGTCTGACCTGAGTTTCCCTCTTCACTTCTCCAGGGTTCCAGTAGCATTCTGCACTCATCTCCATCAGCAGGACGCTAAGCCTCGCCCCCTGTGGTCACATGATCGCAGGTTCTTTTGCTTTCTGCTACCTTCAGCGTCTCCTCTCACCACGCTGCTCAGGTCCCGTCTGCTTGAGCTTCCCCTGCAGCATCCACCTCGGGCCCTTCCGCAGTGTGGGTGAGTCACCCTGCTCAGCCCTGGCAGTTCCCTGGCGCTGACAGGATCATGATAATCTCTTCTCACTCTGTGGGGCCCGGAGGCTTTTGTCTGCTTGTGAGAGAACCAGAATCATAATGACTCATGATTTAGCTGCAGCTACACTGCTCAGAATCAGGAGGAAAGTTACTTGTGGCTCATCTGCATACTTGGTGAGCTGGACGTGATCCCTCCTGAGGCTCGAGCATTACCCCCTGACGGCTGTCATCCCGCATGGTGAATCTGCCCACCGAATTGCTTGAGTCCCAGTAATGAGTCATCACAAGGAGAGCACACCCCTGTAACGGCCACACCCACACACCGTCAGTTAATTTTTGCGGCTGCTGCATGCCTTCCCTGTCCCAGGGGTAATGCAGCACCGTCATCTTGTGCCATGTTTCCCACTTTCCTGCCACCTTAGCCTGCATCATTATCAATGTGTGGTCAGGCTAGCTGCAGTCCCTCCACTGTTGAGGAAGCTGCTAGTCACTCACAGCCCCCTGCTACAACATGTGTGCAATATTGTACCCACCCAGCACAGCCATCATATTAAGCATCCCAAGCAGTTAATAAAGATGCATCCATTCCACCACACCTCTCCTTGTCAGGACTCTGAATATTTTTTGATCACTTTTTGGGCATTCCTGCCCTCTGTCAAGATAGTGTCTTTCGTCTCATGTGCTCTTTGTCTTCCTGCCTTATAACTCCACCCCAGCTTCTAGGCAGTGCTAGAGTATTCTGCTCTGCCTGTGTCCTGTTCCTGGTCCTGGTGGCTTCCTGGTTTTCTACCTGCTCCTGCAAACCTCTGTGGATCTCCTGTTTCCTGCTCTCAGAGTTTCTACTGTATACACCTGGATGATTTAATCATCCTAGGCCTCCCTGGATGATTTAATATATTATATGGACTTGCCTATATACAGTGTGTGTGTGTATGTATGTATGTATGTATGTATGTATGTGTATATATATACTGCTCAAAAAAATAAAGGGAACACTAAAATCCCACATCCTAGGTATCACTTAATTAAACATTCCAGTTGCAAATCTTTACTCATTACATGCTGGAATGTGGTGGGAACAATACAACATAAAAATGATCAATGTTAATCAAAATTAATATCCCATGGAGGTCTGGATTTGAAATGATACTCAAAATCAAAGTGGAAAATCAAATTACAGGCTGATCCAACTTCAGTGGAAATGCCTCTAGACAAGGAAATGATGCTGAGCAGTGTATGTGGCCGCCACAGATGTGTATGACCTCCCTATAACGCCTGGGCAATTCTCCTGATGAGGCGGCGGATGTTCTTCTGAGGGATCTCTTCCCAGACCTGGATTAAAGCATCAGTCAACTCCTGGACAGTCTGTGGTGCAATTTTGCATTGGTGGATGGAACAAGACATGATGTCCCAGATGTGCTCGATTGGATTCAGGTCTGGGGAACAGGCAAGCCAGTCCATAGCATCATTGCTTTCATCATTCAGGAACTGCTGACACACTTCAGCCACATAAGGCCTAGCATTGTCATGCATCAGAAGGAACCGAAGTCCCACTCCACCTGCATATGGTCTCACTACAGTTTTGAGAATCTCATCCCGGTACCTAATGGCAGTTAGGATACTTCTGGCTAGCACATGGAGGGCTGTGCGGCCTTTCAAAGAAATGCTTCCCCATACCATTACTGACCCACTTGCAAACCCGTCATGCTGGAGGATGTTGCAAGCAGCAGAACGTTGTCCACAGCATCTCCAGACTCTGTCATGTCTGTCACATGTGCTCAGTGTGAACCTGCTCTCATCCGTGAAGAGAACAGGGTGCCAATGTCAAATCTGCCAATCTTGGTGTTCTCTGACAAATGCCAATTGCCCTGCATGGTGTTGGGCTGTAAGCACAACACCCACTTGTGGACGTTAGGCACTCATACCACCATCATGGAGTCTGTTTCTGACAGTATGAGCAGACACATGGATGTTAGTGGCCTGGTGGAGGTCCTTTTACAGAGCTCTGGCACTATTCCTCCTGTTCCTCCTTGCACAAAGGAGGAGGTAGCAGTCCTGG
>VIAB01022057.1:30695-40727 GCA_009801035.1 Oophaga pumilio
AAAATTGCAAATTTTCAAAATTTTCGCCAAATTTCCATTTTTTTCATAAAAAAATGCAAAAATTATTGACCTAAATTTACCACTAGCATGAAGCCTAATATGTCACGAAAAAACAATCTCAGAATCTCTAGGATCCGTTGAAGCGTTCCTGAGTTATTACCTCATAAAAGGACACTGGTCAGAATTGCAAAAAATGGCAAGGTCATGAAGGGGTTAAAGCTGGGCCACAATTGGGAGGGGTTTAGGTGAAATTACAGAGGGTGTGCTCACTGCTGGCTTGCAGCTCATCATATCGGCTGATGGAAAAATGTAGTCAGAAGGGAGCAGAGGATTCTGAAAAGACAGTCCTGCCTATGACTGGAGAGCTGATGCCGGAGCACAGGAAGACATAAAACAATATGAAAATTGACAGTACAGATATGTCCTTCTACATGGTCCCTCAAAATTGTAAATATATTTCCAAGTGGTCTGAAGAGTGATTTTTCATAGACTTAAAATCTGAGAATGGGTTAAAATGTTGGTTTGCTATGAATGTTAAAGTTCTGTTCATAAAACTAATACAAACTGGTAATAAGAAACCATTTGAAATGTAAAAGAAACCTAACAATTTATTACACAGAATAAAGGTGGGTTATTTAATTAACATGAGAGAGCGAATCTAGGAAATATGAATAATACCCATTAAGTAGATGAAAATTGTCAAATAGAGAAAAAGGAAATTAAAATGAGAAGAAGAAAGGAATTGGAAACATGTAAAAACAGGGGGAGCACTGGGAGCATTTGAAAAATATTTTGCACTTCAAAATGCATCTTAGACCGAGGACTTCAAGGCTACACTGAAATCTGTAAAAGAAGCTATTTAAAGATCCCAGAGTAAATAAATATTGAAAAGATTCTTTAAGCCTAAAGCAGAATTTCTGACACCTTTTATCCTTTAATCGTCATTTGGAACCAGAATGACAGCATTGATAGGTTCTGACCTGAAACACTCATTCAGATCCCAAAGATACAAGAGGGTCATCTTGTGGTTTGGAGGTGTTGAGAGGGGGGGAGAGCTAATGCATTATGTTTGGAGTCTAAAACGGCATGCAAGGTGACATTGGAAAAATGTCAAGAGCGCTTCTATGGATACACGTTGTATCAGCTCAGTCTGATCCTTTCCTCACTTTTAAAGCGGAAGAAATTTTAGCCTTAGGAAAGTATCACATAAAACTCTGTGTTGTGCAAATCTGCTTTGAGTGCCTTGAAACTCCCGGATGGCAAAGGCAGATGATAGTAGAAGCAAATGGTACAAAATTCCACCTTAATAAGCAGTTTTTTCCCCTTCACAAAGCTGTAATTGAATGAAGTATGTAGAAAATATAATTTCCATCATAGTTCTCTCTCATCATACTAATTCAGGAGCCTTATCTACTGGCACAAACTTTATAATAGTGCATTGAAAGTCTCAGTAGAGAAATACAATGGTACTTATTGTTGATATTATTATACATTATTATAGTCCATTGTTGTGTAAAATGGCAGGGACGTTATAAATAACAATTCAAAATTTACAAGTAATACTAATTAATAGTGTTCTCTATTTTAAACAACCTGGCTTTATGTTAAAAGGGTCAACTGATGATAAACTGATTACAGTGTGTTCCACCAATTGTAAACTGTTAAGGAAAGCTGCAGAAAGTCTGAGGCAGATAATTCAAGAAAAAATGAAACATTTTAGGGGTTGTAGTATAATGTCCACTTATTACTAAATCAAATATTAAATATAGACAATTTATTAATTTACACTCTGCATGCAAACGCTATGAACTTGTTCTTATGTTTAGAAGTGGATTAGTGAATCTATAAATTAAAAAAAAATAATGTTCTTTTGTAGCCTCATCCTTTACTTACCCTGAAAATTGAATGATTTCTGATTGCTGATACCAAGCAATAAAACTGAGTAAAATAGGTAACACAATATTGGAATTAGCTTTTAAACTCACATTTTTATCGTTTACACTGCCCCTTTAACCACTTCACTCGGTGGCCATTTTCCTTTTAATTGTTTTTGTTTTTTCCTCCACTTCTCCCAAGAGCCATAACTTTTTTTTATATTTCAATCAACATAGTCATAAGGGGATTATTTTCTGTGGGACAACTTGCAATTTTGAATAACACAATTGATTTTACCATCTAATGTACTTGAAAACTGGAAAAATATTTCAAGTGTGGTTCCTTCCATTCTTCCAACCATTATGTCCTTCTCCAACAACTGCTCTTTTTGTATGATGGGGCCAAAGAAAGCAAGTCATAGCTTGGTGATCCTTGCTTTGAGTGACATGTTTAGATTGATTTCTTGGTTCTTCTTGCCATTTAGGGTATTAATAAAATCCTTCTACACCACCACATTTTGAAGACACTGATTATTCTTCTGCCTTGTTTGTTTTGTTCTTTGGTAACATACGGATGTGAAGCCTGGGTGATAAACAATCAGTGTGTGAGCGTGTCTTCAGTGCCAGTGAAATGTTCATAAATTTGAAGACCTTATCCATTAACTCCATTAATGATTTGACCATCGCTATTCTCCTATTGACTTTCAGTCTCGTCACTGCATCTTGAATCATTATCAATCCAAGGAGGTTGAAGTCCCTTACAACTTCCAGTTCTTTGACATCCTTCTTAAATGTGTCCCGGTCGTACCTGGCAGTAGTCAGTATCTTTGTCTTCTTTGTGTTGAGTAGCAGTCCCATGTTCAAGCTTTCCATCTTCAAATGGCGTAATAAGTCCTTCATTCCATCTTCACTTGTTGCTATCAATGTTGTATCGTGTTGTATCATCTCTGCGTTTAAGATTGTTGATTATTCATCCAGAAATTTTGATTCTTATTTTTTGGCAAGTCCAGCCTTCCTGACAATAGCTTCTGCATATAAATTGTAGAGAAATGGTGACAGGATGCAAACTTGTCTGAAGCCTCGCTCTACTTTGATCAATGTTGTGTCACCATGTTCTATTCAGACTGTTACCTCCTGGTCAATGTAAAGATTTATAATGAGGCTGGTCAGATGTTCACCACCACCCATATTCTTCATGATATTCCAAAGTTTCTGGTGATTAGCATACTCCAAGGTTTTGCTGTAGTGGATGAAGCAAAAATAAATATCCTTGTACTCTTTGACCTTTTCCATTATCCATCTAATGTTAGTAACCACAACTTTTGAAAACTACATTAGCATGCTAAAATGTTAAATGCATAAGAAAAGATCACATTATAATGGGTAGAAAAAACTTTACAAATACAAACAGACAGGCTTGCAGAGAAATATAACAAAGATTGATATTAATAGATGTCAAGACTTTCATAAATGATATACATAGAGAACCAAGAATAATCAGATGAAAATTGCACATGAATGGAACAAAAGAATATGTAAAGGTCAAAGTATAAGTAGCAAACCTGCAGTTAAGTTAGCCAGGAAACAAGACGCCTGCCACACTCGACACGTGTTTCGTATACCACGTGTGCTTTGTCAGGGTGTGTAGACTAAATAAAACAGTTTACTAAATTCAAACTAATTGCGATTTGATTTACGCTGATTTAAATAAAAAAATGTCCTGGACAATGTCACACATTGCTGAATAGAGCGCAGTTTCCCATGATGTCTAGAAACTATTGTATCACATTGTCTAGCGCGGCCCATCAAGAGGGAGTATCAAAGTGTCAATAAAAGATGAGGGCAAAGAAAGCAACTGCAATTTTAGGATTTTACAGCCTGTGAATAAAAGGTCAGCCTCATCATTGCAAATATGGATACAAAGGCATTAATCAGAGTGTGAGGTACTACTACAACCTCGCAAAACACTCAAAATGTGAATGGTATTCTCAATCTGCAAATATTAATACAAAGGTTCAGTGTGGTTTGTTAATTGATGGATCAGTAATATATTGCATTGCAGCACTTTAATAACACATTTTTTATTATTCTTCATGCATTGCAAACAAGGATTTTAATATCCCTTTGTACTAATTTTGCTACTGAAGAAAATTACTGGTACCAAAGCTTGTGTGTTAGAGAAAGTGCGCTTCCTGGCTTCTGAGACAGAAAAGTCATAAGCAATATTATTTGCAGATTTTGTTTTTTTTTTATTAATGTGAAAAAACACAACTGACTACCTCACAAAGTGGGCATGTTGTAAAAGGATATGTATATTTGTTGCACACTTTCTTGTTGTATTAGTCTAATATTAGAACAGTACATGCCACCTGTATACAGCAGCTTGTTACAGGTGATTGCTTTTATGACTTGAACCTACCTAGCTTTTCTTGTCATATCCTTTTTGGTAAGGGCTTGAAGGGTGTTATTTTGCTTATTTTTTTTTAATCTTTATCTAGTTCAGGATGGGAAAGTTTACCCCTTTCTGAACAGGCACCTTTTGTTCTGTACATGTGTCTTTTATGGCTCTAAAATTTCTTCTCGTTTGTGAATTCAAAAACTTTTTATGTTATGACTAATTTTGCATTAGTCTTTGCCTGATGAAGAGACCTGAGTAGACTCGAAAGCTTGCAATTTGTTACCTTCTTTTCAGTTAGCCATTAAAAGGTATCAACCACTGAGGACTCTCAATTCTAAATATTTTTCTATCTACTGGCTAACACGGTTCTAAGATATACATCTTTCCTGTATCAAACTAAAATGAGACATTAAACTGTCAGGTCTGTTTTGACACACCTGTTCATGAATTGTTAAATTGGATACACATATAAGCCACTCTGAAATTACAGGAAGGTGTGGTATTAGCCTTTCAGTCTGTCACGTGTACCCTATCTTGCATTTCTGGTTGATTCCTTATTTTTTTTAGGGTTGGATAAGTTTGTAAAACCATTTTGCAAAATAAAAAGATGTTTTACTTGTGTCCAGTATATAAATTAAATGAAGAACTGGCACTGGCAATAGAAGCCTTAACATGAGAAAAATAAAACCCATACCAACAGAAAAAAAATTGGGAACTGCTAGCAGCAGAACTAATTGCACCACTGTATTAACACCAAATGCAGGTCCCACTTGGCCTCTTTTGCCTGTATAAAGCATATTATTAAATAAGAAATAAGGAATCATAATGGAATATATGTAACATTTCTTGTCACAGTAAGACGATGTAGCCTCTGTCAGCGACATCATCAGCTTGATTCCTTGTTCTGCTCAGTTCTGCTTCTCTGCCATCTTAACACTTCATGTTGTACAGAGCGGAATTTCAATACTATCAAGGACACTTGTTTTTGTTTTTAGTCCACTAACTAACCTACAGGAGTTAAGCAAGATATTTTAACAGATCATCTTGTTTCAATTGATTTATTGGAAGAGATGAACAGTCAGCCTTTATACTTATATGACAAGGGGCTAGATAAGATATAAGACATACCTTAATTCTAAAGCCAAGCTGTGTTGCTTGCTAAATGGAAGTGCACTGGCAGTGGTAATAGCAACTCGGAGCTAGGGCAAATCTTGAGATGTGAATTAGTTGGGGGAGAGATGTAAGCATGGGGATCAAGCCATTTCCCACACTGATGCAACTGCTACCAGAACAGGGTTGCAAAGATAAAAATCATGACGATGATGATTTTGTGTTTAATAAAATAGGGAATCAGACATGAAAAAGGAGGTGATGTTATCAGAGGATCAGAGTGTTGGTCTAAACAATACAAAGCGCATGCGACATGTGCCTAAAAGATCCTATGAGGCAAAATCTGCTTGTTTTACAAGCAATTATGGACAGTGACAATGCATGAGTTTTACGGGCCACTGAGTAAGTGTTTTTTGAGCAGCAGTGATTAATCACCACAAATAGAGCAGGTGGTGAAGCTTTAACAACTGGGAGCATCAGTACAAGCAGTTTATTGCCGTGATGGACTATATGATGAAGCAGCCAAAATGCGACATTGATTATTTCAAGATAGATCTTCCATTATCAGCTCAAGAGGGATGGGTGTTGCTTACTGAAGCCCTTTAAAGAGGGTACAAAATTTGTCAGTAGGAACAAATGTTGAATTAGCAATGTAATTACTCTCATATTTTTCCTGAAAAATAGCTCACAGTAATGCAATACGGTACAAAGAAAACACAGCGACATGTACATGTTCTTTACATAGATGAATGTTGACTTTTGTTCATCTATTAATGATGAAAATGATAGATTGGCTATGCCATCTGCCTGCCTGTCCATTTCAGTCTACACCCTTCTGCTGTAGCTTGTGCTGATGGTCCATGCCTAGCCCGATGTATACTATTTGTTCATCATGTTATCTATACTGTACTGCTACTGCCAGTAATTGCATTGTTGGCCCTACTCAGTTAGACATCTCTTTGCCTGCTGAGTCATACATTTTTACCATGCAACTTTTGTATTTGCCACTACACAGACACACCGGCCACAGATCTCCTGGCTGCCAATTGTGATTTATAGTTCTGTTCTGTGCTTCTTCTGCCTTTTGGCTTCCACTGCCGGACATTTCCTTGTCTGCTTATAATATTTTTTATCATATGACTTCTGCCATTATGACTACAAAGTCAAGCCAGCCACACATCTTACTGCTATCTAGCAGTATTTTATATTGCTATACCCCAGTGATGGAGAACCTATGGCACGCATGCCAGAGAGGGCACGGAGAGCCTGCAGGGGGAGTTCTGCTCCAGGGTTGGGGTAGCAGAGTAGGCTGGCGGTGCAGTTCACGGTGTACACCAGGGGCATTGCTAGGCCTTTTGTTTTGGGGCTTTTGCCCCGAATCAGAAGTGCACTGTCCTGAATCTCTTGCTCTGCATGTTTCTATTTTAAATCAAGTTTATTTTGTTATAACATACAGTAGCTGCTTCACAGTGTACGCAGGCACGAACGCAGCACTACCTTCTTTAGCTCAGTTTGGTGAAGAACCAGATTCTCTGTCTGCTTGGCTCCTTCTCCTGGTTAGTACAGCCTCCCGCTTTCAGCCTGTGCAAAACATCTGCACACACAGGGCTGGGATCTCCACTCATCTCCAACAATTCAATCTGCTATTTTATTATTATTATTATTTATGTATAAAGCACCATTGGTTCCATGGTGTTGTACATGAGAATGGGTTACATACAAATTACAGTAAGCAAGCTAACAATCACAGACTGATATAGAGGGGAGAGAGGACCCTGCCCTTTCGGGCTTACATTCTACAGGATGGTGGGGAAGGAGACAGTAGGTTGGGTGTTTGCAGCAGCTCCAGTGATGGTGATGAGGCTGTGGGAATCATTGCAGGCTGTAAGCTTTCCTGAAGAGATAGGTTTTCAGGTTCCGTCTGAAGGATCCGAGAGTGGTCGATAGTCGGACGTGTTGGGGCAAAGAATTCCAGTGGATGGGGGCTATTCGGGAGAAATCTTGAAGGCGGTTGAGTGAGGAGCGAATAAGTGTGGAGGAGAGAAGGAGGTCTTGGGAGGACCAGAAATTACGTGAGGGCATATATCGGGAGATTAGTACAGTGATATATGGAGGAGTCAGGTTATAGATGGCCTTGTAGGTCAGTATTAGTAATTTGAATTGTATTCACTGAGGAAATGGGAGCCAGTGAAGAGATTTGCAGAGGAGAGACGTGGAGGAGTAGCAAGGAGAGAGATGAATTAGTCGGGCAGCAGAGTTAAGCATGGACTGTAGAGGTGCGAGGGTGTTAGCAGGGAAGCCACAGAAAAGAATGTTGCAGTAGTCGAGGCGGGATATGATGAGCGCATGCACAAGCATTTTAGTAGATTGAGGGTTGAGGAAGGGACGGAGTCTGGAAATATTTTTGCGCTGCAAGCGACAGGAGGTGGAGAGAGCTTGGATGTGCGGTTTGAAGGACAGGGTAGAGTCAAGGGTTACTCCGAAGCAGCGGACCTCCGGTACGAGGGAAAGCGTGATGTCGTCAATTGTTATAGATAGGTCGGGTAAGGAAGTTCTGTGAGAAGGAGGAAAGATGATCAGTTTAGATTTGTCCACATTGAGTTTGAGAAAGTGGGAGGAGAAGAAGGAGGATATGGCTGATAGACACTTCGGGATTCTGGAGAGCAGAGAGGTGACGTCTGGGCCAGAGAGGTAGATCTGAGTATCATCGTCATTAAGGTGGTACTGGAATTTGTGGGACTTTATGAGTTGCCCCAGGCCAAGTGTATAGATTGAGATGAGTAGGGGTCCTAGACCAGAGCCTTGGGGTACTCCAACAGAGAGAGGGTGGGATGAGGATGTAGTGTGGGAATGGGAGCTGCTGAATGTGCGGTTGAAAAGGTATGAGGAGATCTAGGATAGGGAGAAGTATTTGATGCCAAAGGAGGAGAGGATCTGTAGTAGGAGACAGTGATCAACTGTGTTGAAAGCAGAGGACATGTCTAGAAGAAGGAATATAGAGTATTGTCCATTAGCTTTGGCTGTAAGTAGGTCGTTAGTAATTTTGGTCAGGGCTGTTTCAGTGGAATGATGGGGACGGAAACCAGATTGTAGATTGTCAAAGAGCAAGTTAGATGAGAGGTGGGAGGAAAGTTCAGCGTGGACGTGCTGTTCCAGGAGTTTGGAAGCAAATGGGAGCAGCGATATTGGGCAATAGCTGGACATAGCTGTTGGGTCGAGGGTTGGCTTTTTAAGGATAGGCGTGATTGTGGCATGTTTGAAAGCAGAAGGGAAGGTACCAGAAGTTAGTGATAGGTTGAAGAGGTGGGTTAGGGATGGGATAAGAGTGGTGGTGATGTTGGGGAGGAGGTGGGATGGGATAGGGTCAAGTGCACAAGTGGTGAGGTGTGATTCGGAGAGACGATGTTCAAGTTCCTCTTCAGTGATGGTGGATAAGGAGGTTACGGGGTTTGGGCATTGGTCGGGTATACAGAGGGGTTGTGGTGGCTGAGCAATAAAGACTGGCCGTGTTTGGTCTATCTTGTTTTTGAAGTGTGTGGCAAAGTCCTCAGCAGAGATTAGGGAAGCCAGAGGGGGCACTGGTGGCCGGAGGAGGGAGTTAAAAGTATTGAACAACTGTTTGGGGATGTGGGATAAGGAAGATACAAGGGATGTAAATTAGGCCTGTTTAGCAGAGGTGAGGGCAGATTTGTATGTGAGTGTTGCTTGTTTGAGTGCAGTAAAGTTGAATCATTAAAGCAGCAATGACAGGAGGTGACCCTGTCAGAGATTATTAGCTGCGATTTAGCGATTGTAAGTCTGAAGCTCAGTGTTGACTAATCCGTGCAGTGTCAGATTTCTCATCCACACTGCACAGACCAGTGAGTATTGAGGAGTGACATCTGAGCACAGACAATAAATCTCCTGTCACTGATGCTCTGATTAATCCAAACTGACCTCTGATCCTATCCCCCTCCTACAGAAAATATATTCAGTGTACTATATTTGTGTACTATATACACATGCACACATACTCTCAAATACCCCTGTCTGCTCTCAATTGTCCCTGCCTCTTTCTGCTACCCTTGTCTGTTCTCTATAGCCCCTGCCTGCCCTATGTTGCTCCGGCCTGCTCTCTGTTGCCGTTGCCTGCTCTCTCTTGGACCTGTATGCTATCTGTTACTCCTGCCTACTCTCTATTCCCGCTGCAGTTGGCGCTCATAGCAAGTGAGCATTTCTGCTACATAGAGCCGGGCTGCAGCCCAGCTCTATGTAGTACAAGTGATCACATGATCGCAGCTTCTTGTCTCCCATGGAGACTATTGAAGCAAGTAAAAAGTAAAAAAAAAGTTTTTAAAAATGTAAAAAAATAAAAAATATGTAAAAGTTCAAATCCCCTCCAATCAAAATAAAACAATAAAAAAATCAAATATACACATATTTGGTATCGCCACATTCAGTTGATTGATTGCCCGTCATCCTATCAATATAAAAAAATAATTAATCCAATCGGTAAACGGCGTAGCGAGAAAAAAATCGAAACGCTAGAATGTCGTGTTTGTAGCCGCTGCAACATTGCAATAAAATGCAATAACGAAAAATCAAAAGATCGTATACAGTCATGGCTAAAAGTTTTGAGAATGACACAAATACTATATTTTCACATGATCT
>VIAB01022058.1:16867-26871 GCA_009801035.1 Oophaga pumilio
ATGCCATACTGAGATTACGGGCTCTCATGGCTAACGGAGGGCTACAGCCATCAGCATCACCCTTGAAATTGCTCTTTTCTTGTATTCTGGTGCCACTTTATTCTAACAAGTGATAGTTCTCAAAGTACGGGGACCATTTACCTGTAAGACCTGGATAGAAGCCAACTCGCAGATTGCTAGTGAGTCGCCCGCCAGGGCCATGGGGTATTCGGTACCGAGCCTGTTAACTTCAATGGAAGATGTCACGGCAGCTACGACCCGGTCCATGGCCCTGGGCGCTCACCAAAAAGGGGATATCTACAGGGGATAAAGTTTATGTAGTGATTCGTGACGCCACCTGGTTAGTATGATAAGCGCTGCGGTGCAGGTCCTCTGGAAGAGATGGTGTTGTGCAGCAAGTTGGTAGGCCTCCCACACCCCTGGGAGTGTGGTGCGTCCACAGACATCCACAGATCACCCGTGGAGAAGAACATGTGACGTGTCTCTCCAGACCGCAGCATGTCTATTTATTTTGCGGATAACTTTATACACAGAAGAGGCACAATGCCACCAGTCTCGATATAACCTTCAGTCCAAACTCCAGCAGCCTCCAGCGCCAAACAGAAATATTTAGCTTCATGCGCAGTTCACACTGAACATGCTACAGCTTCCACATGGTTCTCTGCAGCTCAAACACACAGACTGCTCTGCTTTCCTAGCTGACCCATGCAGTCTCCATTCACCGAGAGACCCTGGCACGTCTCTCTCTGAGTTACAGCTCACATCGTGGCTGGTCACTCACCAGCTCCGGCACTATCACGATCCTGTCAGCGCCAGCAAACTGCCACGGCTGAGCAGGGTGACTCACCCACACTTCGGGAGGGCCCGGGGTCAGATACTGCAGGGGATGCAGAGGCAGATGGGACCTGAGCAGCATGGTGAGAGTAGAAGCTGAAGGTAGCAGAAAGCAAAAGGACCTACGATCATGTGACCACAGGGGGTGGGGCTCAGCGTCCTGCTGCTGGAATGAGTGCAGGATGCTGCAGGGACCCTGGAGTAGTGGAGAGGGGAACTCAGGTCAGACAAACGTGGGTCATACACGGAGAGAATGGCGTGGTACAGGAGGGGCGAGCAGAGAATAGTCAGAACATAGGCAAGGAGTCATACACGGAGATAGCAGCGCAGTAAAAGAGGGGTGAGCAGAGAATAGTCAGAACGTAGGCAAGGAGTCATACACGGAGATAGCAGGGTAGTACTGGAGGGACATGCAGAACTTCGTAACGGGAAAAGGACCAGATCAAAATCAAGCAAGCATAAAGTAGTACAAGCACAAAGCACAGGGTCACACACACTTGGCCAAGGGTCAAAGTATAAGCAACGAGGAATGACCCCACAATGAGGCTATAAGAAGCCTCCCAGATCCCAGAGTGAGGCCGTCCAGATTAACCTCTGAACTACCTAATCCCACAAACTAAGCAGATCATGATAGTCACACTTGACTGCTTCATCCAGTAGACTGACACACACCTAGCGCTATAGAGTACAAGTCCTCTTGAAGAGGCAATTTGCACACACCTAGCGAACACTCCTTAGTTCTTAGTTAAAGCAAGTCAAGCGCATCTAATCAAGACATACAGTGCTAGGATATAACCCTAGCTTGTCTTTGCTACAAGGGTTTAACAGGATCAATATTAGATTTCTTTTAATCTTAATGGAGACAAGTGTCAGCCGACTGTGCATTCACCAGGCAGCTATTTCTCCCAACTCTGCCAAACACATGAGATCCAGGCTTGTTCAAGTGACGATGTTTTTTCGACAGGGAGAAAAGAGAAAAACATTTTGTTAGTGACATACCTCCTAAAAAACAAAAGGATCAGGTGTTAAAATTAAAAATGTCTGATCCTTCTCTTCCCTGACATAATCTATTGGGTGAGAGTCATCCACATAACCATCAGACGGTTGGTGGGCTAACATTCATCTAATGTATATTGTTTTTTTTTTAGGAGGACTTATTGGCCATCTCCTGCGAGAGCAAAAGAATCGGGTATTGTTATTCAGCAAGCCCAATCCTTACTTGCCCTGAATCGAGAAGCCACCACAAACATTAGCTGGAGAAACGGTCCTGTCTGACATTACTCTAATATGTAGCCTGACATCAATTAGCCCAAGCTACATTTTGATCCCCACTTGATAAGAGTGATTGCACTCACTTGTGTTGACTTAAATAAAGATTAATTCATGCATGGATGACGGTGACAGAAAATAGATTTTTGCGAGGAACATGAGAACAGCATTCACTTGCCAACACGAGGTACACAGTCTGGATAAAAGTATCCTTCCTGCCCGTGACGGACATGATGGACTCACACAGCTGGGCTTTCCCTACTCAGGAATAATATTTGGTCCAGCCTTCAACACCGGCTTACATATCAATTACTTGGTTGCCATGTAAATCATCTCTTGTATTCCTATCCCAAGGATTATTTCATAGCCCTCAGGGGAGATAAACAAGTCTTGAAACTCATTATCCTTGTCTTTTCCTATATTAGCTTTTCCGTTATGACACCCCATATCTTCATCAAGTCTATTGCAGGGATCTGAAAAATAGCAACTAAAAAAAATGAATGCCAAACAACTCATTTAAAACTAAAGGGCGTATTGACTAAGGTTGATGCTAAAAGCTCTCCAAGGTGAAGTAGGCTAATAACTGTAGCCTCAGACTTACAGTAGAGCTCAGGGACATGACAGAGGGCATCCGTGAGTCCTGCGAGCTTCAACGAAATAGCCACTTCATAACTAACCATTCCCCATTTTAAACTATTCCCCAACCTCAAAATACATACTCAGCCCCAAAGAAAGACATAGCCAAAACTTGGATCAAATGGCCACAGCAGCCGTTTTATTAACGTAAAATCACATATAAATTCTTAAACATTTTTAACCCAAGAGGGGGAAGGTCCTCTAAGCCCCAAAATTTCTGTAACTGTAAGTGACCACATATTCCAACTCCATTTTGGCCCCCTAGGCTACGTCTTACCCCCAGCCGCTATGCACCATCTCGGGGATAGTTAATGATTAGCCTGGCCAAAAAACCCTTAAAGGGGCCCGCCAAAATAACCCCTACCCAGGGTTATCAGTACACCGTCCACCAGAAGTTCACCGAGGGGAGTCCAGGACCTCTTCAGATCCCCCCTCCCCACCAATCTGCCATTTTCCACTTCCACCAACTTCGAGGATCTCCCCCCCGGCCACCCCACTGCTATGACATAACATTGACTTATCACCGCCCCCCATAAACAAGATAAACAACAATAGCGATATAGAAGTAACAACCCAGATGACTCAAAAACACCGTCCTTCCCCCAAGGCAAACTATTAGCCATTACCATCGTAGCAAAAAAAAAACAAAAGGGGAGGGTAGGTGGGAGCTTCTTGTAAGTGGCAGTTCTCCCAAAATGGGTGCCCTCTAGCATGGCCGTCCCCCTTTTATATGGCCCTGCCGCATCCCTCTCGCGCTCTCACCGCTCCCCCCTTTTAACCCCTTCCCTCCTTATCATTCATTTGCTCATGCCTCTAAAGCACTGCTTGTGTCTCCCGCCCCCACTTTTTCTCTTAACCCACTGTCCACCACCGATTAACCCCTGCCGGCTCCCTGAGTCCCACGTCACCCTGTCATGGCGGCTTCCCTTGAGGGGCCCAGTACGGCCTTACTCGACTGATTTTCTCGGACACGTGTGGTTTTCACATATAGCACTCGTACCTTTGATATTCTATAGGATTGTGCACATATCTGATTTCTCCACTGGATCCAGTGGTCCGCGGAGGCATGTCCCATTTTGATCTGAGTGTTAGATCAAAATCGGCAATACAAGTCTATGGGTGCATGAAAATAAAAACCACACTTGGATGACATTTTTTCTCTCTACCTCTGAATGGTTATTTTGTGTTCACCGATTTTCTTTAAATCCCAATGTGCTTTAAAAATATATTTCTAATGTGAGACTTCCAAAATCTCCCTCTAAAGATGATTGAAGAAGATAAGAATTGGGTTGTTATAGTTCAATCAAGTCTCTCCCCATAAAGAACACAAGAATGATCAGACGAGTGCATGAATAGGGCGGAAGTGGTGAGGGGGACACCTCACAATTGTTCACTACCTTCCTTTCATCACTAGAAGAAGAAATGGCCAAAGAGCTGGTTGCAGTCATAGGTAATATTGCAAACACTGTATAGAGCTGCATAAAACTTTACGTGAAGGGCAAGGTAAATAAATAAAAACCTAAGGTGGGCATCCATTCTTTATGACCTGCGTCTAAGGAGAATAAAAGAGGTTTACACACCCCTGTTAAAATGCCGGGTTTGTGTCCTGTAAAAAATCATACCAAAAAGAATAATTTCAGAACTTTTTTTTAACTTTAATGTCACCTATAATTTGTACAATTCTATTCAGAAACAAACTGAAATGATTTTGAGAAAATAAAAATAACAAAAATAAAATAACATCGTTACATAAGTGTGAACACCCCATTATAATTGGATATTTGGTTGTGTTCGGATTTAGCCAATCATATTTAATCTCATGTTACAAAGTAGTTAGTACACAACCGTCATCATTTACAGGGATTATGATTAACACCATATACAGTTTAGCTGTTCTAGGAGGATTTTCCTGACATTTTCTTACTTGAATTTGACAGCAAAAGCCATGGTCTGTAAACAGCTTACAACACAGCAAACGGATATCATTGTTAAAAGTGATCAGTCAGGAGAAGGGTACAATTTTTTTTCCAAAGCATTACATATACTATGGATCATTGTGTAGACTGTCATCAAAGATTGGCTTAAATTTGTCACAACAGTGATATTAACTAGAACCGGATGTCCCTCAAAAAATAAATGAAAAGAAAAAAAGAAAATTGGTCTGGGAGACTGTGAGTAGGCCTACAGCAACATTGAAGGAGCTGCAGGAATTTCTGGCAAGTAATAGTTGTGTACTGCTTGTGACAATGATCTCCTGCGTTATTCATATGTCTGGCTTGTAAAGTAGGGTGGCAAGATGGAAGTCTTTTCTTACAAAGAAAAACATCCAAGTCTGGCTGTGTTTTGTCAGAACCTACATCAGATCTGCCAAAAGCATATGGGAAGACTTGTTATGTTATGATGAGAACAAAATTTTACTTTTTGCCATTATTCCACAAAGCCAACACTGTGCATCATCAAACGAACACCATAACCTCAGTGATGCATGGTGGAGGCAGCATTATGCTTTGGGGCTGTTTTTTGGCAGCTGGAAATGGGGCTTTAGTCAAGGTAGAAGGAATTATATACAGTCAATAAATATCAGTCACGTTTGCAACAAAATCTTCTGACCTTTTATCAATGGATTTGTACAGACTATGAGTGAAATTAAAGGGGGAAAAAGTTCTGAAATGATTCTTCTTGGATTGATTATTTTACATATCAAAACAAACTGGCATTTTAACAGGAATGTGTTGACTTCTTATATCCACTGTATTTAGATTATTTGCGATTTAAACTAGACAAGCTTTAAAATCTAAAAAGGTATTCCGACCTTTGATATGGCACAGATTTCTTAGGCTAGAATACCCCTTTACTAATTACTTTTGTAATAAATAATATAATAGCTGTCACTGTAATATAATACAGGAGCAAATACAAAAATAATTACACTTAGCTTACCATTGTTACTGTTTAGAAAGATCACAAAAGCTGCAGTAATTCTAAATCTATAGATCTATCATCTCCATCTGTAGTATTTTATCTGGTGTAATATAACATATAGTTAGCTAATTGATAATCCTTCATTTATCCTTAGGCTGTACACTGCCTTACTGAGAAGCTAAGACATTAACACCTCTGACAGATGACGATTACACCGATGATCTGGTGACAATGGCGCCTGTCAGGAGTGGATATATTTGGAGAAAGTGATCTGTCAAGTCTTGAAGTTGATGTGTTGGTAGCAAGAAAATGTGCAAGCTTAGAAATCTAAGTGACTAAAACAAGATCATATTGTAATGTCTATATGAATGGGCCAGAGCATATCCAAAATAGGAGGTCTTATGGTGTTTTTCTGAAACACAGCAGATCTTGTGGGGTGTTCCCAGTAAATGCCTGAGGAGATGGTCCTGATATACAGGTCATGATGTATGCTTCCAGAATAAATCGAGTTTTGTTGAGGTTTCCTGATTTGTGACAGGTCTTCTGAGGTGTTCCCAGGATACCGCAGGTCTTGTGGGGTGTTCCTAGTATATGGCAAGTTTTATGGGGTAATCCCAGGATATAGCAGGTCTTATAGTGTGTTCCTGGTAAATATCAGGTCTTGTGGGTGTTTTTGGCATATGACAGGTCTCGTAGATGCACCCCGGCAAACGAAAGGTTTGTGACGGGTTCCCAGTAAAAAGCAAATTGTGGAGATATTTTGGGTTTTTGGCAGGTCTTGTTGGATCTTTCTGGTCTTCTAGGGCATTTTCAGTGTACGGCAGGTCTTGTAAAGTGTTTGCGTTATACTGTAAGTCTTGTGGAATGTTCACGGTATGAAGAGTTCCCAGGTAAGCGCTTGTGAGGTGTTCCCAAGTAATGGCAAGCCTTGTTGGGTGTTCCTGATATACCGCAGATCTTGCAGGGTGTACCCAGTATACAACATCTTTTGTGGGGTGTTCCCGTTATACTGCAAGTCATGTAGGTTGCTCACAGTATGAAGCAGATCTCATGAGGTGCTCCCATGTAATCGCAAGTCTTGTGGAGTGTTCCGGATATACGGTAGATTTTGTGGGGTGTTTTCGGTTTGAGGCAGGCCTTGTGAGGTGTTGTCAGTAACCAGCAGGTCTTGCGAGTTGTTCCTGGCATTTGAGAGGTTGGGTGTTCACAGTAGACAACAGGTCTTATGTTGTATTCATGGTACCGTATATGGGAGGACTTATAGGGTGTTCCCGACATATAGTAGGTCTTGTAGATGTTCCCAGCATACGGAAGCCTTGTGGGGTGTTCCCAGTAGAAAGCAAGATTAGAGATATATCTGATATTTGACAGATTTTTTTTATGTTTCTGGTCTTCTGGAGCACTAGCAGTATACGAAAGGTCTTGTGGGGTGTCCCGAGTATGAGGCAGGTCTTGTGGGGTGTACTGAAAATGAGGCAGGTCTTGTGGGGTGTCCTTGTAGGGAGGTGGATCTGGCCCGTGGCGCCCCTCTCATATCAGGGCCGGAATTGTTGGGGCTGTCACCATTGTTGCTGGAGGGAAGACTTTCTGACCTGGAACGACCTTTGCACCTGACTGCAGGTTGCGGGGCGGAGATAAAAGGGGCAGAGCGTGGGAAAGTGGGGCTTTCGGCAGGAAGACAGAGCGCGCAGCAGGAGAAAATTGACTCGCTCTCCTCAGCACAACTCCAGAAAGCCAGGCCGCACTGCCGACTCTCTACACACACGCAGACAGTTTACAGTGTGTGACCGTTACCTTACCGCTCCAACCCCTGAGACAGGAGAGACTTTCCGTACCATTCCGCTGAATGCTGGCGGTGCTCGCTGTGGACTGGACAGAAAAGCCGACTCAGAGTCGGCTAGCTCTCCCCCGGGTTCTCCAGTGCTTCATGACCCTTCCTCCCCAGGGTCTTCTATTCCTCCTCCGCTGAGACTCCGCTCCAAAACCATCAGACCACGCTCAGGAGCGCCAGGATACGTTGCGGCTGTCAGGAGCCAGTGCCTCACGTTCCTCCAGGACCAGGCCAGAGTCTTCACGCGTCACCTACCGCGCCATCGCGGGACCTCCTCGCCTCCATCCCCTGGAAACATCTGACTGATAAGTGCATCGGTTTATTGAACACTTGTTCTTTGTTTGAACCTTGTCTTCCATTTCCTTGTTATTATCTCCCTGCATGGATTATCCCTGTAATAAACCCCGTTAACTCTTGATCTGCCGCCTGCGTGTCACTGCATCCTGCGTACCAGCTGAGCTTTACATCCTGAGCATGAGGCAGGTCTTGTGGGGTGTTCCAAGTATGAGGCAGGTCTTGTGGGGTGTTCACAGCAGGTCTTGAGTTGTTACTAATATACCACAATGTTATGTTATACCAATACACCACAGGTCTTGTGGGGTGTTATTATATGCACTGGTTAACCACTATCAAACAAGGTTCAAGGAAGGATAACTGGATATCCAGAGACCAGAACATGAACATACAAGGTACACTGATGTAAAATATTAAGTCGACCACATCCCTAATTGGGAATACATGGATCCAATGGGATCAGTCCCATAAGACTCAAGATAAACATAGCATACTACCAATAAACGCGCTATCATAAGTTGATAAAAACTAGGCATACTAAACTTGGGTCTCAGGACACCTCGTGGATTGAATGCTCTACTGACATGGGTAATTGAACCTTTATATAGAATCATAGAATCATAGAATGGTAGAGTTGGAAGGGACCTCCTGGGCCTTCTGGTCCAACCCCCTGCTCAAAGCAGGATTCTCTAAATCATCCCAGACAGATGTCTATCCAGCCTCTGTTTGAAGACTTCCATTGAAGGAGAACTCACCACCTCTCGTGGCAGCCTGTTCCACTCATTGATCACCCTAACTGTCAAAAAGTTTTTTCTAATATCTAATCTGTGTCTCCTCCCATTCAGTTTCATCCCATTGCTTCTAGTCTTTCCTTGTGCAAATGAGAATAAAGATGATCCTTCTACAATGTGACAGCCCTTGAGATATTTGTAGACAGCTATTAAGTCTCCTCTCAGTCTTCTTTTTTGCAAGCTAAACATTCCCAAATCCTGCAACCGTTCCTCATAGGACATGGTTTGCAGACCGGTCACCATTCTGGTGGCTCTTCTCTGCACTTGCTCCAGTTTGTTAATGTCTTTTTTAAAATGTAGTGCCCAAAACTGGACACAGTATTCCAGATGAGGGGTGACCAAAGAGGAGTAGAGGGCAATAATGACCTCACGTGATCTAGACTGTATGCTTCTGTTGATACATGCTTTATCAAATGCAAGTTTAGTATGGATCCATGTATTCCCAATTAGGGATGTGGTCGACTTAATATTTTTATATAGTTTACAAACGCTTTACTCATATAGCTTGGCATATTTTTATTCTCCACTTGGTGTCCTTGGTTTATGCATATTGTTTTGAAGGATCATTCTATCCATATATATAATTTCATGATATGCTCATACAAATTTGTAAATTTTATGGTACATGTAATTGTCAATAAAAATAGTTATTTGAGATACTTTTAGACTCTTTTTTTCTCCTATATTATCTATCATTGTTCTGAGTCTGTATCATCAGTGATATATTCTGGTTTCTAATATATAATGTTTGTGGTTATTGCAAACGGCCAAATCTCAAGGCGTAATGTAATAATTTCCTGTGTCAATTTCATCTCGAACTACTGTATATACAAATATAACAATACAACCAAAAATCCTCGGTGGCTTTATTAGGAGGATTCTACCCATCAGTAGAAAAAACACATTAACGTGTAAGGAAGTCTTTTGAATCTCCCCGAATAGAAGATATCATGGAAAAGATGGATCAGACATATTATATGTCAACATGTATAATCTTTTGTTCTCAAGAGACATAAGCTGCCGCCAGAGTCATCAGGCATTGTCTAATTCCTCACTGCCCATTGAGAGTGCATGCGCATGAAAGGTCAGGAATCGTAGCTGTCCGTGGTTGCGGTGCATAGATAAGGCAAAAAGAAATGAGAGAAGAAAGTCTACATCTGACAACACAAAACAAACAATTGGAAGACATTTTCCTGGCTTCCTCCATATCCATCTTGCCTCAAGAATTCAACAAACCTGCGTAATAAAAATGCCCATTACCTACCACTAGTCATTTCTTAAAGTCTATTGTCCGCTCCTTGCTCCTGATCATGGCTTCTATAGGATGTCTGAGAACAAGATGAATTTCCAATAAACTTGCATGAGGTCCACAGAAGTCCATTGTCCAGTGTGAGACAGTGAGAATATGTGGTGAATGGGGTGTACAT